>JAGDQP010006717.1:0-70787 GCA_022664845.1 Lepisma saccharinum | reverse complement strand
GTTTTGAAGTTGGTAGGAAGTCAATGGAACAGCCCTGGTATAACGGTGTATTTGCCTCGGCAGAAAACAGACTGAGACAGCGTGATGATCACGGAAAAATGACAGTGAAATTCTTATGTAAGAAAAAGTGACTTTTTTCTTCCAGTGTGACTATTTTTCTTATCGGTTTGTTTCCTGTATTTTATGGTTTAATACAATACAATTAAATATGTATCCTAATGTGCCTTTAATTTTGTTTGCTCTGAATGATTTTCCTACATAATAATAATAATAATAATATTTTTTTGGTCGCAGGTAAACATGATGTACTGGACAGAACACTGATTATATGTCAAAACAAATGCTGACTAAACTAGTTTTTCTATACTATATAAAATTTTTACCAGTGTGGAGCTGTGATTTCGTTAAATTTTAGGCCCTACTTAAGGACGACCTAAAAGAATAGTACTACATGCAGTAAGCTTTTATTATCATACTACCTGTCTTTACTTAATCTATTAATCAAAACTGGCTAGTACTTTTATATTTTTATTTTTAGGTATAACGTATCCGATTAAATTTATAGAAGTCGACTCAATATGACGCAATATAAAACATACTGTATTTAATGACCCCTTATTTCAATGTAAAGAAGTACGTATTTGTTCTTCACAAGAAATATACTTATTAAGTTTTCCTGTTAACATGACGTATCTGCAGTATTTTATTTACACGTTTACCATTGAGATGTCAGGAACTGACGTATCTGACAATAACGCCATTTTATCAAAAAATCTGGTGATTAAAAGAATAATTTACTCTGTAGAAATAAATAAAAATAACGTGTAAGATAATGAGCTTCTCATATTACTTAGGATGAATTAGAAAAAAAAGAAATGAAAAACTTCTTTAGCTCTCCTGAAAAGTTATAAAAAATTAGTTACGTCACTTCATGAGATGACCGACGATCATGAAGAACGGTAGGTCTTCGAGTGAAGCTGACAAATGAACCTGTTAGCGGGACTATTTATGCAGCTAGTTTCGGATCTAGTATACTATAAGCCCGATTTTGATACTTGCACTTGATTTGAAAGCTCTTTGCCATATTAAGACACCGAAAAATTTGGGTTGGTAGGACCTCCATGGGACCACCTAGGGCGGTGCGAAAAACATTCAAAATTTCATATTTCTAATTATAGCACTGACTCCAGACCATATAGGCTGCCGAAACTTGCGGAATCTTAATCTACTGTTCAAAACCTTGCAAACGGTGTATCACACGTTAAAATCGGTGAAGCGGTTCAAACGTTATCACTTTTTAACAGAATCACAGAATTTTCACAAATGATAGAAACGTTTGTCTGTCATTCTATCTGTCCATTTGTTTTAGCTCCAAATGAGTGATACACGAAACAGTTGGGGTAAGTAGAAGCTTATTTTTTTGATAGGAGTTACCGTTTTCGAGATACGGAGCCTACCATGATCTAAAATCGACCTTTTGTATGAAGACTATGCACCTTTTTTTTAAACAGACAGCCTTACAAAATAAGTGATATCAGTATAAAAACCCTTTCGGGGTAAAGGGAAGAGTGACGCAAGAATTCTATTCACAAAAAAAGTGATATCCATTTCACGAGTTATATTCTTTGTGTCACTATGGGGGAAGGGAGGATACTGAATATCTTAATTTTATAACAAAGGAAACACTTCCGCCATAGTGACACAAAGAACACTTGCAAAATGGATATCACTTCTTTTGTGAGTAGAATTCTTGCTATTCTCTCCCCTTTACCCGGAAAGGGTTTTTACACTGATATTATATACAAGAAAACAGGTGTCCTAGATTAAGGAACTTAGGAAAATATTAAGTTTAATCTAGAAGTAGATGTAGAGGATGAATTTGGCATAAATCGTGTTCCCGTCGTCTTTTCTATTTTTACTACTTCTAAGATTAAGCACGGCTAATCCAGTCTTTAGGGGGTCGGAACCCAGGACAAATTATAAACTTTTTGAAACTCGGAGAGTAACATACTCTTACCTCATATAATCATATCCTAAAAGTCCACTTGTATCCGCCTTTGGCGTTTTCCAATATGGTTGCTTTATCCAATATGTCGAACGCCATATATAGACAATTGGACTTTTCCTTCTTTCTTGCCTTGGAGTGAATTCTATTGCCCTGAATTCTTAAATAATATTACCTTTATTTCATTGTAAGGTCCACCTCTGTATATCACATAGATCACAAGTTACATATAATATGGTATAGTAGGGATAAATTTAATGTGCATACATCTATGTTGAGGACTTGTATCCATACTTAAATCAATTAAAATAAGCTGGTAAGTACTATAGCTGGCTGCAATAATTAACACCTGATTTTATGGTAAAAGACACACAGTAACAAATTTCGGAGTTCTATCAGCATTTTCCTCACACGAAACACTCTTAAACGCTATGAGTTCATAATAAGCACAGAAGACCAAGAGATTCTTTCTACATCTTCCGCCAATCACATCCCATGAGCGGCTGAAACAACACAAGGATGATGTCCGGTTAAAACGGGACAGGAATGCTATTTACAAACACGTCCAGGAAGAGTCGCATGAGTTAGACTGGGAACGGGCGTAGATACTAGAATAAGAAGAAAGGATGTTGGTTAGGAAGTGAAAACAAGCGAAAAGAATCAAGGAAACGGGAGATAAAACGATGAACTTGAATTGTTGGTTGAGTTTAAATGAGTAATGGCAAGACAAACTGGGCATAGAGGCGAGGAGAAAGTATTCGAGAAAATAAGGATTGTTGTGTAGGCCTTTTTTAAATATTCGTTTTTGTCATTTATTGTTTATTTATTATTTAGTTATTTATATTTATTTATTCATTTTTTATTTATTAAAACACTTCATACGTCTCGATTAGAGTTTCTTTTTTAATTATATTTTTTATTAATGTTTGTTATAGCCATCTAGTTCACTAGGGGGCGTGGCCTGTGAGCGACGAACTGTGATTAGCTGAAATTTGTTTAATTTTAGAAAGTGAATGATCTCTGGGAAGTGATTGGCGGAAGATATAGAAAGGATCTCTTGACCTTCTGTGCTTATTATGAACTCATAGCTTTTAAGAGTGTTTCGTCTGAGGAAGATGTTGATAGAACCCCGAAACTGTTCCCTCATTGCTGTGTTTTCTTATAATAAAGTCAAGTGTATAAGCCTCGTCAGGCTATTTTAATTATCTTATGGATAATTTCAGAAGATATGTACATCCTTTTTCTGCGTTCTGCAGTATTTGTACTCAAGGAGGTTTCGTATTAAACACAATTATCACTGTTGTTCTATAGTGATTAATGATGCTAAATACACAGGGTGTCTCATAAAGAGGGCAAATTTTAAACCGTGAACCGGCAACATTGTAAGGTAGGTGGCGCAGCGCAACATACAAAACTGTGTCGGAGACATATTGCAATTTAGTTACGAGGCTGTAGAGTGGGTGCATCGCCCTTTCGTGGTAAAATCCTAATTATAAGAACAATGATATTTCGCGAATTTCCCCTCGTCCGCTCGTCGCGAATTTCAATGGCATTTTAACCTAGTACGACATAAACAAGTTCCATCCGCCCATGCAATAACCACATAGGTACGTAGTTTTGAGGGCACTGATTTAACTCTGAAGAAGACATAACCAGAATGACCACGCACAAGAGGATATCGAGGCCGTCCGAAATCCACAGCGTGCCATTCGACGCCAATCGGCCTCTCTACATCCGCATTCGACAAATGTGCACCGAATATTGACGCGATATTTCTTGTTCCCTTCCTACAAGTTGTAAAGTCCAGCAGCTTAAACTCAATGATAACTGCAACGTAGACAAATTTTGTGAGTAACTGATAGACAAGATGAAGAAGCTGTGAATGTCAGACGAAGCATACTTCCATCTCACTGGCTTCGTCAATGAGCACAATTTATGTTATGGAGCCGAGCAAAATCCACGTCAGTTAGTCAGTTACACAGCGATCCCTTACACAGCAACAATGTAACAATGTGGTGTGCCGTGTCATCGTGGGGCAACATGGGCCGTTATTTTTTGAAGATGGCTATGGGCTCGCGGGGAATTTAACATACGATCGCTATTCTCTTACGTTGGATACATTTGCTGGGCAGGAACTGAATCGCTTTCCCCACATTCATGAGAACGTCCCATACTGCAATCAAGTCCATAGAGCTCTACAACAGTTACTTGACCACCGATTAACTTCCGAATACGAAATCATACCATGGCCCCGAAAATCCCCTGACCTGACTGTCTATGACTTTTTTCTTGTCGAATCACCTTAGATGTGCATGCTACAACCAAAAAACTGAAAGAAAGAATCCGTGACGAACTCGTTAGATTCCTGTGAACATGTTTGGTCGCGCGACGCAGAATTACCTCGACGACAACAGCAATGTTTGCATAGAAATGGTGATTATCTATTGAACGTCATCTTTAAAATATTAACTTAGCCATTTCTTCAGCGGTGTGTATGTATGTATCTGCATCCTCTGTTCCATTCGTAGTCATGATTAAATCTCTTTCAATTATTTATTCTTTCCTCTTCATAAAACTTTTGGTAAACTATATTTTATATGGGCCAATCTAGTAACTGTTGACTTCGGCCCGTCACGATTATCCGTCACGTTCTAGTTAAAAGACACCCATGCCCCTGCCGAAACTTGAACCCTGGACCTTCGAGTCGTTGGTCTTATGCCTTAGGCCGCACGGTTACCCGGTTAGCTCTTCTCTTTATGTATATTTCAAAATTTCTCGTCTTTTTGAGACACCCTTTAGTATGGCTCACTGTGTGTTAAAAATGCTTTTTAGTCTTCGAGTACTTTACTTTTTAAATCAATGACAACTGCAGCACCGAAGCACCTCTACGACCGTTTCCAGTGACCCAATTCCAAGTTTGGTACAGATACAGAAACGTTATGGGAGTAATGCGAAATATTAAAAAAAAAATGATTTGCCACACTGACAACTGCGTTGGCTGTGGCGCCCGGAATACTTATATTACCTTTACAAATGTAAATGTAAGTAAAATTTGGATATCAATGAACGCTTGTAGTTTAAAATGGTTGGCAACACTGACAACTGGCTTGCTTAGGAGCGGAAATGATCACATTATTTTCCTATTGTATCAATTAATGCCTGTACCAAGTTTGGTGCGACTGTGTGCAAAGCTTCAAGTGAATCGGATATCTGGAGGTGGGTCAAAACTTAGACCCCTTCACTTTAAATTTGATTATAACAAAACAATTAGAATAAGTTGAAAGAATTAACTTCAATTAAAGAAAATACCAAATTCTACAGCCACACAGAGATCATCGAAAAATCAATCCTATTTGTGTATATTACATGGCTTATTATGATATACAGGACTCGTAAATACAGTTGCAACAGATATTAAAGAGTGAAAAGTATGTGACTGGACCGGGGATCGAACCCGGGACCTTTGGGTTACCGTCCCAATGCGCTACCAGCTGCGCCACCCAGTCGACCCCTTTTCCACTTACACCTTTCACTCATGCTGTCGATGTTCTTTCTCGAAACTATCTGGAGACTACCACAACTCCTAGTTGTGCTTGGACTTTCCTGTGTCTCATAATGGTGAACATCTCACACGGAAGAATTAATATCCAAAGATGAAATGGAGGCAACTTCCGATTTTTTCTGTACATCAAGCCTCTGTAGGTACAGATACAATTGATATTAAGATGGTTTCGAGAAAGAACATCGACAGCATGAGTGAAAGGTGTGTAAGTGGAAAAGGGCTCGACTGGGTGGCGCAGATGGTAGCGCATTGGGACGATAACCAAAAGGTCCCGGGTTCGATCCCCGGTCCAGTCACATACTTTCCACTCTTTAATATCAATTGTATCTGTACCTACAGAGGCTTGATGTACAGAAAAAATCGGAAGTTGCCTCCATTTCATCTTTGGACAGTTGCAACAATTAGAAAAATGTATTAGAACGAAACACTTGGTATAGAATTCGCAAGAAATAAAAATAATATGAAGTAGCCTCTTACTTTGGCAAAAGTTCATAAACGTAGTTTTTAATAGCAGGGCAACAATGCAGAATTATTCTGTCTCATTACGATACAAGTTGCGAGGCCATCTATGATAAATTCAGAGAGAGAGAGGAAAAAATTGTCCTTCTAATATTTTGGTATACATTCATAAGCAAAGCGCAAGAAATAGCTAAATGTTATTATATTTAGATATTTTACAAGACTTTTAACTCTGACAATATGTGATAGCAGTGGCGGCGCAAGGCAATATGGGGCCCGAAGCAAGTGAATTTCATTGAGGCCCTTTCGCGAACACAATCTTGAACGCAGACTGCTACTATTGGCCGTAATATCCTACTTCTCCGTTATTCCGAGCCCCTCTAAACAAATGTCTACATTGGAATAACTCAATTGAAGGGCTCTGCGAGAGACTAGGGTAACCCACACTCTGGTCAAAATTGAGCTTTTGACGGAATAGTATACTATTGCCATCTACCGACTTTTGCCCGAACTGGTGGTTGGTGTGGCTTAGCCATGGAGTGCAAAATAAACCGAAGTATGAAGACGGTGTGTGTCCTTCGCAGCTTGTTGTTCGCATTTTTCCTTTTTTCTCAAAAAGTTAAAATTGTGGGTTACCCTGAGTTTCCCTAGTTTCTCGTTGAACCCTTCAATTGTTTTCAACACTTTGAGAATATTAGCGTTGCTTGGAGTATAAAACAAATTAATATATCCTTCAACAGAAAGATTTTGTGTATTCGTAAACAATCAGTAATATGTCAAGAATGTGTATATAACAAAAACTGTGAAAGTGGCCGGATTGCTGCGAAAATTACAGGACTCTAATTCAGTTCTTAAGACTCTCTTATCAGGAGAAATGTGAAGTAGTGTGGAACAGAGTTAAGAGTCAATTGCAAACAAAAAGAAGAATGCCTAACTGGGTATGCAGGGACGAGATTGAAGAAAGGAGAAAACTGGAAGAAGAAATAATAAAGGAACAAACAGTTTGAAGAAAGAGTAAGTATATAATCGAGCAGCTCGAAGGAGAAGTGATAAATAATTTTGCAGTTTGGAATAAAGAATAAATGAGTCATTGAGCAGTTTAAACAAAATAAGTACGGTTGGAGGAAGAACATGTAAATGACGAAACAGTTGGGAGGAAGATTAAGTATATAATTGGGTAGCTTAAAGGAAGAATAGACTGGTGATTGGATAGTTTGATGAAAAGAGAAAGTGAATGATCGAGCAGATTCAAGGAGGTAATAATTTAACAGTTTGGAAGGAGAATGAGTCTCAGGAAACTTGGATCAAAGTAAGGCGATCGAGTGGTTTGAAGGAAGAATAAATAGCTAAGTGATGGTACGTATTGGAGGAAATCTATTATAAACCCTGATTCAAAGTTAAGCAGAATCATGATGATTAAGAAGAATCTGCTGAATTGTATAGTTGAAGATGCGCTTACAAAAACATTTTGCAGAAAGAGATGCCATCGACGCTGTCAAGAGCCAAAGAAGTCGGGGAGGTCCACTTTACAACTCGCAATACCACTTTTGAGCTGAATCCAGTTCCCACTATCGTCTTGCAACATTCTGTCAAAGCCAGTGCTAGATGAAGCTATTTTGGGGTCCTTGGCTATTGACTCCCGCACTGGGCTGAGAATTATGTTAGAGCTCCTATTACCTATCCCCTGTAGTTGTAAAAATAACTGATTAATTTTTTGTGGGGCCCTGGGCTGCAGATCGCTTACTCCGGTTCTGGCACAGCTGGATGCATACTAAGTCTCAGTACACTATCGTCAGACATAGAACAGTCACCTACCTCGCTTAATCCGGCTCTAGAACAGCTGGATGCATACTGAGTCTCGGTAAACTATTGTCAGACATGGAACAGTCACCTACCTCGCTTAATCCGGCTCTGGAACAGTTGGATGCATACTAAGTCTCAGTACACTATTGTCAGACATGGAGCAGTCACCTACCTCGCTTAATCCGGCCCTAGAACAGCTGGATGCATACTGAGTTTTTTAATTGGATTTTTATTTATGACCTTTAGGCATCTAAGGCTCAGGCCGGGATAGAAGAGGGGAAAGGATGAGGGAAGGTGTCGGACAGGGCCTATGTTGAAGGTGCCATCCCGACATTTGCCTGTTGTGACTGAGGAAAAAACCTGGAAAAACTCAGTCAGGATGGTCGGCTGCTGTGATCGAACCCACGACTTTCCCGAATGCTACCGCAACACTCTACCACTCAGCCACGGCGGCTCGATGCATACTGAGTCTCAGTATACTATTGTCAGGCATGCAACAGTCACCTACCTCGCTTAATCCGGCTCTGGCACAGCTGGATGCATACTGAGTCTCAGTACCTATTGTCAGACCTGGAACAGTCACCTGCAATACGTCACACTCTACATGAAAATGGTAGTTTCTTTCTGTATAATTCTCACAGTGCAGTGTGCATGAGAAATCCTGGAGACACGATCTACCAGTACGTCCGGTTCGAGTCGGACATACTTCGGAGAAAGTGATGGCTGAGAAACATATTCATCAGACTTGTGAGAGGATTACACTATTTATGCCTATCATTAACGTAAGGTCAACTACCAGGTATATGCATAAGTAGTTTCCGGTTTACCTAAGAGATGGTGCCAGCGAAAAGTACGCAGCGTATTCATTTGACACATACGTCATTTTGTTCGTCTGACATTAATCTACAAACGCACACAAGTTGAGTCCGCCAAACACTAGCGTCTTTGTTTTATCGTTCAGTGATCATGTCGAAGTTTGTGCCTGAAAAAGAACATTTGAGGCACGCATTGCTTTTCTTATTTAATCAAAAGAAAAAGGCTGCTGAAACTCATCGTGTGCTGGTAGAAACATATGGTGAACATCGATTAGAACATGTGAGACATGGTTTCGACAATTTAAAAGTGGTGATTTCAATGTGAAAGACAGTGCGCGCTCTGGTAGACCACAAAAGTGCGAAAACGAGCAATTACAGGTGTTATTGGAGAATGACCCAACTCAAACCCAACAGCAATTGGCAAAAGCATTAAATGTGTCACAAGAAATAATCAGCAGACGTTTACGAGCAATGGGGAAGATCAATAAACTGGGTAAATGGGTCCCACACGATTTGAATGAACGTCAAATGGAAAATCGCAAAGTCACTTGTGAAATGCTGCTTCAACGCCACGAAAGAAAATCCTTTTTGTATCGGGTGACGGGTGACGAAAAATGGATTTATTTTGAAAATCCGAAGCGGAAAAAATCGTGGCTTTCACCTGGCGAATCCGGTCCTTCAACACCAAGGCCAAATCGCTTCGGCAAGAAGACCATGCTTTGTGTCTGGTGGTACCAGAGCGGTATTGTGTATTATGAACTCTTGAAGCCCGGCGAAACCGTTAATGCATAATGCTATCGCCAACAAATGATTAATTTAAATCACGCATTGATCGAAAGACGACCGGAATGGGCCCGAAGACATGGCAAAGTGATTGTGTTACACGACAATGCGCCGTCTCACACAGCAAAACCAGTGAAAGACACCTCGAAATCGCTATGATGGGACATCCTTCCGCACCCGCCGTACTCCCCAGACCTGGCGCCATCTGACTATCACCTCTTCGCATCAATGGGGCACGCGCTCGCAGAGCAGCACTTGAGCAATTTCGAAGACGTTGGAAAATGGCTCGACGAATGGTTTGCCGCAAAAGACAAGCAGTTTTTCTGGCATGGTATGCATCAATTACCTGAAAGATGGGCGAAATGTGTAGAAGCCGATGGCCAATATTTTGAATAAAACAAATTAATTTCCCTTGAAAATTACGTGTTTTCTTTACCACAAAAACCGGCAAAAACTTATGCATACACCTGGTAAATAAAATTTAAAAAAGAAGAAGAAAACATGCTTGTAATTTAGATTTCTCGGATTTGTTTGTTTGCTTTGTTTTGCCTGATCTTTTTTCCTAATTATTTGTGTTTCATTACCAAAGGTAATTAGTTCCCAGAATCTCTCTTCGTTGCACCAGTCTCTGATCAATACGGAGGGTTGAATAGACGGACAATTAGTTTACTCTAATTACACGGTCACGTTCAAGGAGATCGCACCCAGGTGCAGTTGACAACCAGCTACCACAGCATTGTGTTTCAGTTCTTCTACCCCCGACTGCTACCTGATACTAAGGTCTTCATTAGAAATGTCTATGTAAGGAAGTTGTATTAATTACGAGAGTGGAGGATTATTGTCAAAGAATTCATTGTCGCTGAGTATGATATAGTCATATGCACGCACTAGACACCCCCCAACACACCCACAAATTTGTACTTCAATCTTCTTGCCTTTCATTTTCTCGTAAGATAAGTGTAAAGCAACACTTTCCCACAAAAGATGGCAGCACTATCTCCGTATATGTCTAATGTATTATTTCTCGTACGAAATTGCAATGCTACTTCTACAAATTCAAGCATAGAGAGTTCAAATTTTCAGGGAAGAAAGTATTATAACCATTGCAAGAGTTCAATCAGTGCCAATCTTTTAATTTGTTTATTGTTCATTGTTGAAATTGCTTGATTGTTGTTGTGAATATCCACAATTATAACAATGAAGCTCTGAAGATGAAAGTTTTTCATGGATTTCTCGGTTTCCTCAAGTGAATGCTGGGATTGTATCTCGAAAACGTCTTGGACGTCATGCCCTTCTCTCCATTACCCTGGACAGCTGTTCGCCGAGTGATGTTACATCTGTCAAAATTATGACATGTTCGGGTCATAGATGACATAAGCGATGTCGCCTTGACATATTACAATCCATGTAGTCCCAATACACCTATGTAAGCTATAGCTATGTTCGTGATTGGCGAATGTAACTTAGAGGTGATTTCTATGATTGCCATATTAAACCATTTAATTCCTTGATCAAGAAATTCTTACGCTGTAAAACCTGTTCACGCGAGAATTCCTGGATCATAAATATAGCTTAAAGTGATGTATTAGGTACTACTTCCATTGTGATTTGCTAAGCTCATTATGTGTCCAGATATGACGTGCAGCAGGCCAAGTGCCGACCAAGACTAGAATTTTGCTCGGAGCTTCGTCGGGGCTCCGACTAGTAGTCGGGAAATAGTTGGAGGAATGTCGACGACGCCCCTTAAATGGCGTTTGGCTGTCTGGACATTTTCCGCCGCCATCCTTTCCCCGACTTGTCGGCTTAGGGGAAAAACAACGCCCCGTTCCTACCCGCTGACGTCGACTCCTTGTAGGGATTTTTGAAAACCAGATGTCTTTCTGCCCGTCTGCTAAACTTTCGCTGACCAAATGCCGCCATATGGATGACGTCACCTGGCTTGCTGGGGGCCATAACATGTAGCTCCTAAACTAGGTAAAATTTTGAATTTCTTAAAAAAAACTTTTTCTTGTTTTGGGGGTTAGGCATTCACCCTCAAATGTTTGCACGCATTAATAAATCACCCTATACATAGACGTTATATGAATAAAATTGTCTTTAGGAAATAAATTAAAAAAAAAAAATACATTCATGTTGAATTACAAACTTTTAAATAGCAGATTGATAAACATATTAATTGTCTAAACTTGTCTTTCCCCATAATAACAATAAGCGAAATCTTCCAATATTAAAAGTAAGATAACACGGAAATTGTCCACGTGACCAAACTACCTACTGCATACGTGCACTGTTTTCATTTGTTGCAAAATCCCATGCATATGTGTACACGTACTGTACACGCACATCAATATTCTCGAGAGATCTTTATTTCCCTTTTCATTTTTTTTTTTTGCTTCGTTTTGGGTTATAGTATTTTGTGCACGAAAGAGTATAGTGCACACACTAATAGTCGCACGAGAAATTGTACCTAGTACGAGTTCGATCCACCCGGCGTGACTATAACTCTTACACACGCACACTCGAAGAAAGCTTAACTAATTCGATACAAAACAAACGGGGGGGGGGATAAGGTGAAACGAGAGAAGTATTGTTTAACTTTGGATATTGAACTGGAAAGAAAACTTACCCCTAATTCATTTGCTTAAAAAAAATCGTGTACTAAAAGTAATCTCACGCACAGGCACGTCATTTATTCTAAAGAAGATATTTTATATCAATATTTATGTCAATACTTTGTTTAATATTATTCCCGTCCCAATGAAAAGTGCGTTGACCTATGCGACGCGAAAAGGTCATCAAACTTTCACACAACTACTGTTTCGTTTCACATTGATCTGTCTTTCAAAGCTCACTCAACAGACAAGCCAGTGACTAACCAATTTCTAAGAACTGAGAAACGACAGAACCTTCGACCAAAATTTACCACTTATCAATAAACAGAGCTTAACTAACATTATGCAGTTTATATATTACGATGTATAGATTATATATATTTACAAGTTCTTAGTAGTGGATATCAGTACGTACACTACAATTGCTTATAATATATTGGCCGTTTGGAATTTTCTCACACTGTCAGCTTAATATTTGATATTTCGTTTCATCGCTCGATTTCTGTCGCGTTAGTTTGACATTTTGCACGAAATTATAGTTCCCATCCACATAGCACAGGATATCCCATGAATATCCCACGGATATCCCAAGAATATCCCAAGAATATCCCATGGATATCCCATTTACATACACATTATGCGTACAACACCTAGAAGATTTGGGTATAAGCCTAATTAGCATTTTTGTAACGTAAACATCTTTAAAATACTAAAATGATATTCTAGTTTCAAATTTCCAGAATATCTCTAGAATATTCTGAAGGTATCCAGAAAGAGGAAGTATCTTTAGAGATATTCCTAGAATATGCTTGAGATGTCTCAAAGAATATGCTCAGCATAATGGATTATATAGAACATTAAGATATTCGTAGAATGTTCTACGAATTTTCTCATATCCCACGGGGATATTCGTAGCAAATTCGTAAGATATACTTGTATTGTATAAGTAGGTGGATCATCCCAACAATTTTTTTCCCCAGTGTCTTCATTCACATCTAGTGGTAGAAAGTGTTCTGTAATAGGTGGCTAGGAAGCCTGGGCAGCTAATACTATTTTCTAGTTCATTGTTGCAATGTAATATTTCTGACAAGATGGCCGATAAGGGGAAATAAAATGTTAGGTTATATAGATTGTGTGGATATAGTATTGTAAACACGTTAGTTTGTAGGTGTCGTTAGTGTAGAACATGCATGGCCAATAGCAGGCCGCATGCGGCTCGTAGTGTAATGTTGTACGGCTCGTGGTAAGTTATACTAAGTTGTATTATATTCAAATTTAATTAAAAAACTTATATTTACAATCAAGTATTCCATATTGTTTTTCGAGTAGTTAGTTATTACTTACTCTATGGGTTAGGGAACTCGCAAGTTCATCGCTGCAATAACAAACGCTCGCCATAGGATTCTATCCTGGGAAAGATCAAGCCAGTTTTCATCACAAATACCTACTTCCAGAAGAACGCTTATAATATTGTCCTCCCAACGTCGTCTCGGACTTCCCAACGGTCGCTTTCAATCCGACTTTCCAACCAAGATGGAATATAGTCTTCGTTTTTCTCCCATGCGAACTACACATGGCCTGCCCATCTTAATCGACGCGACTTCATTATTCTTACAACATCGGCTGAGTCGTACAGTTTGTGAAGTTCTTCATTATGAAGTCTCCTCCATTCTACAATCGTTTCGTCCCGTTGCGGCCCGTATATCTTTCCCAACACCTTATTTCCAAACACTGGTAATTTATGTTAGGAGTTTCTAGACTGAATAGAAACATGAGTTGCCCTATACTAACAGAATTTTTATTTCTTCAGTCACCTCGATTTTGCTTTTAACATATGCTCCTGAGTATTTAACTTTGTTTACTTTCTCTACGTTCTCATTCTTAATTATGTATCTATTTCCGTTATTAACTGTGCTTCAGTTTGTTATCATGTATTTTGTTATCTCTATGTTTACCTGTAGACCTATCTCATTGCACGCTTCTACTAAGACATTGGTGTTACTTTGTAGTGTCTCTATATCGTCCAATATTAAATCTACATAATCCACGTATACGAACAGTTGATTCAAGCCATTCAACGATAGTCTCTTTTCGTCCTCTTTTATTTATAAAATCGCATTTTTCAAAGCAAAGGTAAACAGTAATTGCGACAAGGTATCACCTTCTTTCAATCTGTTGCGACTCTTGAAACTATTTGACATATTATTACCTATCCGTACTCTGGGGTTGCTGAGACACATCCTCACTAGCTGAACCAGTTTTTTTTTCGGAATTCCGAATCGTACCAGGATACTATATAACTTTTCTCTTTGCATAGAATCATAAGCTTTCTTAAAATCAATGAATAGCTGGTGAACAGTCCCATTGTATTCCCATTCCTTCTCCAAAATTTGTACCAAATTAAAATCTGTTCCAACGTGGATCTTTTTCTTCTAAATCCACATTGATGATCTCCAATTGTTTCATCTACGTATATGGTTAGTCGAGTTAGCAGTATATTACTCAATACTTCGTAACGTTGGGAGTAATGAGATTCCGCGATAATTATTACAGTCCGATTTATCGTCTTTTTTATAAACCAGAACTATTATTGTGGTTTTCCATTCATTTGGAAGCTTCTCCTTTCTCCACATAGCATTTATCAACTTATGCAGCTCGTTGGGTAGTGCCGTTCATCACGCTTTAAGTAATTTGGCTGGAATATTGTATATTGTCCCTGATTTGAAATTTTTAAATTTCTCTATCGACATGTCGACCTCGATCTCACTAAGTTTGGGTATCCACGGTTCTTCGGAATAAATTTCAAATTTCTCAGTTTGTTCTCCAGTGTGCACATTAAGAAGTTTGTCTAAATAACTTTTTCACACATCGACAATTTTAGTCGGATCCACCTGAAGGTCTCCGCGTTAATTTCTAATCATCCCTAACTTCGGCTGCTAACCTTTTTCTTGACGAGTTTACCCCTCTGTACAGATCTTTTACCGTATGTTATTTCTCTTGCCGTTTTCCTCTATCTACTAAATCTTCTGCGTAAGATATTCTCGCTTTTTGTTTCTGACCTTGCGTGTGGCGTTGCGTTTCACGTTACTTTAGAGTTTGGTATTTGCTTCGCTTTTATTACTTAGCCATCGTTGCCTTGCTTGTTTTAGTTCCTCATGAAATTTAAGGCATTCTTCATCAAACCAAGGTTGGTTCTGTGCTGTTTCTTCTCACCTACAAGTTCCTTCGCTGCGCCCTTCACTGTATTACGAAATGTCTCCCACATCTTACTTACATCAGTTTCACTATTAATGTCATCTTTATTACTAGTAGAGTCGGCTAAGATTTCGAACTTATTTGAGATTTCGAGTTGGTAATCTGTTTTTTCTCTTGGATTATCTAATCGTTTATCTTCGAATTTAACTTGTTTTGATCCTTTGCTTTCTCTATTCACGATACATTACTTTTCCCTCAACTTTGTGATCACTAACTGATGGTCGGTATCACCTTCCGCTTCTTTGTAAGACCTAATGTCCATTATGTTAATATGTCTTCGTCTTTCTTCTAATACGTGATCAATCTGGTTGAGAGTTTTGTCATCCAGAGATACCTATGTGTATTTGTGTATGACTTTGTGCTGAAAGTATGTGCTCTTTACTAGTAGATTTTTCGAGATCGCGGAAGTTATCAGTCTTTCTCCAATGTTGTTGGTCTTTTCGTGAAGGCTGTATTTGCTTATAGTAGGTCTATATAGTTTCCCTCCCTACCTACCTTAGCGTTGAAATCACCCAACGCAATTTTCGTATTATACTTCGGTAAGCAGTTAAACAACCCTTCTAGCTCCTCGTAAAATGTATCTTTGCCGTTATCATTAACCACCTCGGTCGGAATATAGACATGTATTAAAACCGTGAAAGGTTACGTATCGCAACGCACGATAGTCTTTCGATTACCAACTCTATATTGTGACCTGCCAGAAGGATACTATTCTTAATTAGGAATCCTGTTCCGAAATTATGAGAATGTGTTCACCGTAGTAGAAAGTGCATTTGCCCTGTAATGCTATCCTGACCCTTCTCACCAGACTTCCTGTATCGCTAATATGTCCAGCTCGAACTTTTCGGTCACGCGTATCGCCACCTGAAGAGCGCCCGTTTGGTGACTCGTATGTTCCACGTTCCTATTCTAAGGTCTTTCTTAATCCTGTTCTTGGAGCCCCTTGAAGCAGCCATCGCTTGGAGATCCGAATGAGGGACTAGTTTACCTCCGGAATGTTTTACCCCAGGAGAATCCATGAACCATCTGTTACTATTCCTTGACATGATTTAGCGGTGTAGTGTTGTCAGCTCTACAACGTCGCAGTAAAAGCAGACATTCAAGATGTCGTCCTCTGTCCCTGTCTGAGCCTTGTCGATGTCTTTCATCGTCAGCCTAGGGTGGTCCGCCATCGTCAGCCTCAGCTACTTCCGTTCACCATTATTTTTTTGTTTGTTTGAGGTTATCTTCCTTGTTATCTTATTAGCCTTTGTAAATCCCTTTACTAACTGCAAGGCAGCAATGATTTTGGTCAGCCCGGAAACATTTCCAGTACCCACCATCATATCTGGTCGGTATTTCCCTATCGGCCACCTGGTGAAGTGCTTATAGTGGAAGACCAGTAACTCCAATCCGTTACAAAGGAAATACTTAGTGTGAACTAAGGGTGTTCGTAATTCCGGAATATTCAGGAATTGACTTCGCACTTCCGAACACCTCTACTGTAAAGTCAGTCACGATGTGGCAATTGCTGCGACTCAGCAGCGACATGAGAGAGCAATGATAGGATGGTGTGTCAGCCTCTACATTGTTTATGTTTCATCGTATGAGACTAGTTCGAGAGTGGTTTTGCAAGTTGTAAATTACACTTATAATGATTTTAAAAAGGATTGCAGACGAATAAACGGGCTATTCTTCAGTATGCGTCGGGCACTTCCAACCTCATCTCAACTAAATTCAATTAAATATTCTCATCTCCAGAACATTATTTTCGGAAATAGCGTTCATAGAAAGTATCCCCGACACAAGCTAAAGTACTACCAATAAACTTAAATGAATTGTGCTCACAAGTGAACGAGAGCTAGAAATTTCAAATGAACGTGAAAATATACTACAAATATCGACTGGATTTGTGAATAATTAGTACAATATTTTTGAAAACTTCAAATCACAGGAGTTGAAACGAGTGTAATAACATGGAACCTCAACAGCCGACTGATTTAATTTCATTTAAGAAAACAACGTAATGTGAGTCATCCTGACTTCCTGCTCTCTTCGTTTTGTTTAAAAACTACTTTTAAGCCATAATTTGCAGTTTTAGGTTAATCAAGCGATTAACTGGCTCAGCTTTTGTCGGTAGCAGCTTATTCAATCTTAAGACTTTGTAACTTCCCTTACTGTGCCTAAACTAAAAAAAATGTTAAACAGTTTGAATTAAACAGAGCAGATGGTACGGTAGTGATTAATTTCAACTTCCTTTGCAAGGAAAATATAATAATTACCATGAACTTGTAATTCTGGATAGATATGAGTAAAATTTTGGGTCACATCCTCCGACAACTTCCTTATATGGATGGATTGTTAGAGTTCCGTCCCTAGGACCGTCAGAAATATGCCCAAACACAGAGATAACCACACTGGATGGTAGGTGTATTCAAACAATAACCCTTGAATGCTTTAGAGCAGGTATGATTGACATTTCCGTGGAGACAGTTGGTCAGTAGGCCGCATGTTATTTTGTGCCGTCCGCGGAAAGATAAAAACTGTATTAAATTATGTGTGTTATGACTTTAGCTATTGGTTTCGACCGCAGACTAATTATATTCATACTTTCTGATTACGGTCCGTGATGCGATCACTTATACATTACCCTTCGCACAGAAAGAAGCTGGCCACAACTAGTTTATACCACGTACAGATGCTTATCAGAATAATGGAAACACCTGTAGTTGGCAACACGTCAGATGTATGGGTTGGCAGTGGTGTCGTGGCGACCGCAGCGCCGGACTGCTGGTGGTGGTGTGTTAGGTCGGTCTCCATACTACGTCAGGCGTCGTGGAACAGGAGTGTGCAGTGGCTGCAGCAGACGGAGGTAGTGTAAAATGGGAGACCTCTCAGAGTTTCAAAGAGGGCAAATTGTTGGTGCGCGGTTATGTGGAGTGAGTGTGACGGCAGTGGTTAGTGTGTTAGGTGTGTCGCCAGGGACAGTGTCGAAGGTGATGACGGCCTACACAACACACGGGAAAACCACATCGGGGAAGCGGAACAGTGGGCGGAAGAAAAGCATCAGTGACAGGGCACGCCGGGTATTAAAGCGCATTGTCACGCGGAACCGTCGTGCCACTGCGGCGCAAGTGACGGAGGAACTCAATCAGCACCTCCCCCAACCTGTTTCGACAATCACAGTCCGCCGCGAATTACATGACATGAACTTACGGGGTCGTGTTGCACGGGCCAAACCTCTCATCAGGGACCAGAACGCTTTAGCACGCCACGACCATGCAACTTGGACCGTTGACGACTGGAAACGTGTGGTATGGTCGGATGAGTCACCATTCACCCTATTCCAAACCACGGGCCGTGTTTATGTGTGGAGAACGCCCAAAGAAGCGTATGATCTGCAGTGTCTCCGCCCAACTGTGAAACATGGCGGCGGCACGGTGATGCTGTGGGCCGCAATATCATGGTTTTCATTGGGTCCTGTGGTCACACTTCGCGGACGCATCACTGCCAACGATTATGTCGCAATTTTAGGAGACCACTTGCATCCTATGGTCCGGATGTTGTTCCCGGACAATGACGCCATATTCCAGGATGATAATGCACCCATTCACACAGCTGGAGTTGTTGCAGCGTGGTTTGAGGAACATCGGGATAAAGTTCAACACCTCCCCTGGCCCGCCCAATCCCCAGATCTCAACATAATTGAACATCTGTGGTCCATCTTGGTAAAAACGACTCCGGCGACGATTTCCACCTCCATCCTCTCTCACAGAACTGGCCGATGCCCTGCACGAGGAATGGTGTAATATTCCACTTGCTACCATTCACGACCTCTATGCCTCCATCCCACGTCGCATCAAGGCTGTTCTGAAGGCGAAAGGTGGCCCGACACCATATTAATCTGGTAAGTTGCACTTTCGTTCAGGTGTTTCCATTATTCTGATAAGCATCTGTATATTCTTCCGAATACTGTCTACATTATGATGATACAGACTTAGCTAATATAAATGGCGTATCTGATTTCGACATTTAACATGCTGACGCTATAAAAATAAAGAATTTTCAGTTCAAACAAACTGCATTGTTGTACTGTACAATTAGCAGAGCTAACAATCGTCAACTGTCAATGTACTAACCGTACAATGAAGTACAACAAAAGCTATTTATTAACAATACTCCTTTATTATCACTGAATCTATGACTACATTTCTTTTTCCATGTTCGAAAAATGCTTACACTTACATACACATGAAATTCTCGTGCGTCCGACACAAGTAAATAAACAAATGGCTTGCTGAAGTGTACCCGGCAAGGATCTCACTATCATGGCTTCAGAAATAGTAAGGTATTTGCCAGATCAGTTTTGGTGAGCCATTTGTCGGTAATCGCGACGGAACACAACTTCTCGGTATCCCGGAAGTTAACAAATGATTTGCCAAAGAGTACCCGGCAAGCGTCTCGCTATCATGGTCCAAGAAATAGCAAGGAGTTTGCCAAGTCAGGTTTAGTGAAGCATCTGTCAACTTCCACAGCAACGAGAAAAAACACACACGCACATTCGAGAACACCAGCCGCGTTCACACAGTCGACCAAATGCTGTGTGAGTTGGTTCTCCGGCGTAAGATCGTACGGTACAAACGATCTTGCGTCCCTCTACCAACTTTAAAAATACTAGAGGCCCTCACAGAAGGTAAGAGACCTTGACGTGGTTGTGAGGCTTTCAACCAACATCTTACCTGTACCACAAATATCAAAGTCTTAACAGAGGCCAGGGTGGCTCAATGCTAGAGTGCTCACATCTGGTGCTTTGGTTCGTGGATTTGATCCCTGCTCGTCCCATGTGGGCTTAATGGTGGGCAAACTTCTTATGCAGTAGATTTTTACAGGGTTTTGCCATTGCCTAAAGGCCCTACAAATTAGATCCAAAAGCAAAAACCTTGGACAGAAATAAATTATTTCAGGTCGAATCTCCAATAGTTGTTTTAGCGAACCATTTTAGCCGCCAAATCAAAACAAAAACATTAACGGAACGGCATGTTTGGACAAAACTCCAGTGTGGACAGGATAGCGTCCGAATGAAATGTTCATTTCAAGTCTTCCTGTTGATTGACACTTCCTTAACCTTTTTCATGACAAAAATTTTATTTGTTCAAAGTGTCGGCCGTGAGGCCATCCCTTCCATATGTGATGATGCGTTGGCTTGAGTTGCGTATATGGTTGGACAGGGTGGAACTGTCGCTTCCCTGTGCATAGGTAATTAAAAAAAATAATTGGAAATTTAGAAAGGGAGAGAGGTAGAGAGAAATGAGAGGAGAAGGAAGAGAGATGAAAATCTTCTGGGTCTGGCAAGAACTTGAATCACAATAGATGTTTACACAAAGGCAGACGATATGTTGTTAAAAACGATCATGATTTGATATCTTGAAATGACAACAAGAATAGGATATTATTTCTGACAAGCAGAAAAGATCTTTTGAAGAATATCAATGGTGACTGGAATCATGTCTATTAAAGTTGGAGTTGTGCGTAATTTTTGTAGACCTTTGAATAGGTAAGAATAATCTTTGAGCATATCACCATTATTGGTTGCAGATGAAGAAGCAGCAGATTCAGGTGGGTTGCGAAATTTGTCTTTAATCATGTCACCAGTATTGGTTGCAGAAGAAGCAGAAGATTCTTGTGGGTTGCAGGATTTGCCACTGGAAGAATCAGTCAGCTTTGGAAATCTTGCGTTTGGCTTCCACTTTACGGCGGAGAATGATGGCTTGCATGGTCTTGCAGCCTCGGTTGTTGGCAGGATGAGCTTCACCACAGGTGACACAGTGCGCCGGGTCAGTTCTGGTCTTCTTGTCATAATCCTGGATAAGGTGTTGCTGTCCACATTTAACACATAAGGGAAGATTGTATCACGATTTTTGTGCATGTCCAAGACTCTGACATTTGTAACATTGTAAAATATCCGAGCCTCTGTAAGGTTGAACTTGAACAACATAGTTAAGAACGTGACGTTGCTTGAAAATAGCTTAAGAGTGATCTTTTCGCAATGAAACCATAAACAACGGAAAGAGCAACTTGGTGCGAGTATGCTTATCAAAACCACACAGCTGAGTAACTGCAATGATAGGGTAGCCAAGAGAAGCGATATCTTCAAAAATATCAGACCTGGCAGTGTCTAATGGCAATTTTTTAAGAACAACCTTGAGTGGGCGTTCTGATCTGCGGGGCTCAGTAGCGAACTGAAGCTTTTGCTGTATACAATAAGTTTAGAGTTTATCAAACTCTACTTTAGAAGATGTCTGGAACTTAATGAAGTCAGAAATGTATTTCATAGTAGGCCGATCATGGCAGATTGCAGCTAAACTCTTACTTAATGAATATTTGTTGGTAATGCCATACACATGGATGGCAGGCGGCTTGAGTGAACGAGTCAGAGCTGAAGGTGGGGGTGTACGTGATGGAGCTCCTTGATCGGATTTGTCTGTACTGGCTTCATGAAGAGTGTCATGACCATCAGTATTACTATCTTGAAGTAGGAAGAGGCGGGACTGGGGCTCCCCCAAAATGACTGGAACGGACGTAGTTTTTAGGAAAAGTAAATCCCTCAACTTCCATGTGAGTGGCACTATCAGAGACACAAGGCTCGAGTGGATGGTCAGGAGATTGTAGAACAGGATATTCCTTAGCAGAATTGATATCAGGCAATGTTGAAGTAATGGCAGAGGAAGATGACCTTAGGGTCTTTGACTGATGAGCAGCTTTAGTTCGGGATAAGTGGGTTTTTGTGGTACGAAATTCATCAAGCTGGCTTGTAAGTAATCGCATAGCATCTTGACTACATTTGAACTGAGACATTTTAGTGCGTAGACGCAGTTTAGGAGGGAAAACTTTATTAAGACAGCAGGGAGAGGCAGGGAATGGCATCAACGGTTAGTAGCAGGTGTACTTCCCGGCACGAGTCAGCAGGCGCGTTCAAATGGCAGAACGAAGAACACAGGCATCTGCAAGCAACGGATCCTATTACACTTCCGTGAAGATAGATCATAAATCAAGAAGTATCCAAACTTGAATTCGTAAAATAAATCACTGATCGTCAGACAGACGCTTTCTAGTTTATCCAAGAGATGTTCCAAGAAGACTCTAATGAACCACTTTCACGCATTATGAGAGTTCGAAAACTACATATACAATTTCCAGTGGTGAACAACTTCCAGCTGTGTTTCTTTTGTACAGGAATATCAAACTCTCATTCATCCAGGGTCTCATTGCGGGATTCGAACAATGGCTCCTCTAGGAAAATAGGAGGCACGTAGTCAGTCCGCATTTCAAACGGTAAAAATTAGGCCAAACTAGAACTGCGTTCACAGAAAGAAATATGCACTGTATGCAAAACACACTCAAATTTAGGATATTATTACACGGTATTACTTTCCTGTACACAAAGATTGTTGTCTATGGAAACGTATTAAACATGTACGGAAATCCTGGCTACTGCAGTAACTGGGAATCCAACCAGGGCCTCGCAACATTATTATCAGACGTAATTTCTGAGTTTTTGCGATCTGCAAATATAATTTGATGCAGTTCTTTTAAATCACATTTTGTTCCCCATGGAAGAGACCAATAATAAACAAAGACATTTTTTTAAACCCGTAATACTAGCTAATTCGTAATACTACTCGGCCAGTTATGACTTTTTGCAGTCACTGTGTTTTCCAGTGGGTATCAATTTCTTCCAAAAGACTAACACCAATAACATTTACTTTATATTAGGCATGGCAAACAGCAGGCCTGCGATATTAAATTGTAATTTGTATTCAAATTTAATTAAAAAAGTTATTTACTTTTATTGCCGAGTTTATTTTTATTTAAGTTTTGTCCAAAAGTGTGCGGCCCGTGAAGTTACCCCTTATCATTGATTTTTTTATTTTAAGGCCTTTAGGCAACTATGGCTCAGGCCGTATGGATGATGATGGAATTAATTGTTGGAATGAAGAAAGTGATGGGAATAGGAAACGGGAGAACCCCGAGAAATCCCACGCACATGGTGTTTGTCCACCACAAAGCACACATGGCACGAGCAGGGATCGATCCGATGACCCCTAGCACCAGAGGTGAACTTACCACTTATCATAGATTGGCCCTTGTATAGAAAAAGTTGGCCACGAATGCTTTGGAGGACTCAGGAATTTTCAGTTTGTGTGTGTGAGGGGGGGGGGGGGGGGAGGAAAAAAAAAAGGGGGGGTGTAAGTAGAGTTTTGCATGGTTTTTATCGATTTTTGACCGCAAAAATGTTAAAGTTTTGTGGGGTTCTCGAGGATTTGGGGGTGACACCCTTCCACAGGGTGGGGGAACTGGCGAAACCACTGAGAGGACTGATGTATGTTTTGGTGGTGATAGACCAAAACTCGTCCCACTAGTAAAATGATTTAATAATGTGGAAATTCTCAATATATTGGTACACAGTAAAAAACAGCTGTGTTAATTCAACACGATGCGGTGTCTCAGCGTAACTACCACCTTTTGTGTAAAATCAACATAACACACGGTGTTGATTTTGGTACTGGGAGAAAAATGTTACGGCTACAGCGAGTTTTGAACACAGGTTGTTCAGTTAGAAGTTGAGCCTCTTTTCGACTTCGCTAAATCGTCAGACGGAAAAAGCACTAGATTGAAAGTAGACGATAAAAAATGTTGCTGAACCCCAAACACAAACAAAGTTACTCTGACGCCTTATATCATGATTTAATCACTTTTCCGTTGGTCAATTAGGGATCACAATCCCAATTCACTAAGAATATGTTTCATTTCTATTGAAAGCAAGCACAGCATTTGACATGTTGTTACGATAAGAAAGCAGTAATGCTGCTCAAGTGTTTGACTGTCCCATCTTCCTTACTTTAATAGAAATGGGACATTCTCAAGAATGGAAATTCTGGTTCCCAATTGGCATAGAAAGTGTTTAAACTATAGGATAAGTCGTGCAAGACTTAGCTTTTTGGGGGGTCCAGCAACAAATATTTGATCCCCTATACTGTTTAAATCTATAGTGTAGTCGTTTAATTCAAATGTTGTTCATTAAATAGCGTTTGCATCTAGTATTTCTTCTGTCTGACGATTTAGCTACGTCGGTAAGACGCCCTACTTCTAACTAAGCAACCCATGTTCAAATCTTGCTGCAGTTGTAAATTTTTTTTTTCTCTCAGTACCGAAATGAACACCGTATGTTGTGTTAATTTAACACACAAAAAGTTGTAGTCACGCTGGGACACTGCATTGTGTTGAATTAACACAGCTATTTTTTGCAGTGTTAAGTGCAAAACTTATTTTGACCTGTTGTAGGTTCACGCATTACTTACCTCACAAATACCCCTTTCACTTTGTGAATTGGTAGCCTCGTAATTAGGGGAACATTAGAGCCAGTGTTGTCAGGTGAAGGGAAATTTCCCGGAGAACGGGAAAATATGAGCCCCTTAAAAAGTGAAAGGGAAAAAATAAATATCGTAAAATTTTGTTGCATCTTTTTGGCATATATTTTTTTAAGAAAAAAAAAACAAACAATAATTTTTAAAGAAAACTCAGACTCCGGGGACTGTTTCAAAAAATCGGGAAATTGTTCAGTACTTTGAGAGAAATATTGTGATGAGAACCTGACAACACTGATTAGAGCAGCCACATGGCCAGATAGTGAATGTGGACGAGTAGGAGTACATCAGACACTGTTTACTGTTTAAGTTCGTTAAATGCACTAATGCGGTCACAGTTTGCCGCAACATTCGGCCATTCTATGGTGAAGATGCAGTTATAACGATAGCACATGTCGTCTATGGTTTCGAAAATTCAGAGACGAAGACAGAAACTGTCAGTGTTTCACCACAAAGTTTGATCGTTGGGTTTCACATCAGTGAGTGCAACTTAAAGTAGGTGTGTGTCACGATCTGTTTCCTTGCGTCCCGGTACAAAAATGACCGGTTCTTTATACATATTGTCACGGGTGATGAGAAATGGGTTCTGTACCGAAATGTAAAACGTCAAAGGGCTACGTGTCGCGTTTTTGAACCGTCTGCATCCACATCGAAACCAGAACTTTATCCCAAGAAGGTGATGTTAAGTGTGTAGTGCATACACACCATGTCAAAGGCATAATTCACTAGGAGGTCCTGGAACCTTACCAAATCACTAATGCCACCTATTAACAAGAGTTGGACAAACTGAGACCTACTGTCATCGAAGCCCCAGTCCTCGTGAATCGCCAAAGAGTCATCATCCAACTCCAAGAAGTCATGATAACGCCAGGCCACACGCTGCTGTCGTCACCCGTCAAGAATTGGCCTTTGGTTAGGGAATTTTACCCGACCGAGTACCACCTGTTTCGTTTCTTGCAGAAATCCTTCGCCCGGAAAATCTTTGATAATGTGGAGGTTGTGAAAACTACCGTACAACAGTACTTCGACTCCAAACCTCAGAACTTTTATCAACGGTGTATTCATCTCCTACCAGAAAGATGTCAAGATGTCATCAATAACGATCGCGATTATACACACTCCACTTAAGGCGAGTTCCATTTTGTGTTGATCACACTTATTTATGTGCGCCAAAAAACAGGTAGAGTTTTTGCATGTACCCAATTCGTAATTATTGCCTTGAAATTGGCCGAGTTATTTATGTTTTTTAAGATCCGTCTAAAAGTGTGCGACCCGTGACGCTACCACCCATCATTTAATGGCCTTCTTAAGAAGTTGGTCACCCCTAGTCTAAAAGATGTTCTGTGTCCATAGCAGAAAAAAATATACACAATGTTTTCGGAACTGTTAAGTTTACTACAGTAACGATTAGGTTTACTACAGTAACGATTAAGTTTACTACAGTAACAATTAAGTTTACTACAGTAACGATTAGGTTTACTACAGTAAAGGTTAGGTTTACTACAGTAACGATTAAGTTTACTACAGTAACGATTAAGTTTACTACAGTAACAATTAAGTTTACTACAGTAACGATTAGGTTTACTACAGTAACGTTAGGTTTAATACAGTAAAGGTTAGGTTTACTGCAGTAACGATTAAGTTTACTACAGTAACGATTAAGTTTACTACAGTAACGATAAGGTTTACTGTGTGCATGTAATCATGTATGAAACCTTTCGGCCATTTGATAGAACGCTATTACGATTTATCTGGAGCTAACATACATATGGCCTAATGTTATTAATTTATTAGGTTCAATCTTTGTTGCATGAAAACATAACTGTATACCAAAAATTACCGTTATGCACGTAACAGACAACTATTTACAACTGTCTGAAAATTTAATTCAAAGTTTTGACTTTTTACAGACTTTTCTGTAATTCACAATGGTTCGTGGTGTCCTCAAATCTTGCAATGTTAATTTAACTCATTTCCCGACATCATACAAGGATGAAGTTTTGCACAGCAACGTAAGTCTGGTAACAACACAATTTTCCATTTTTACTTTTATATATTTCTATATTTTTAAAGCATATTTTAATATTTTTCTTTTTAATACTTCTTTATCCTAAAATCAATACTATCCTGCAATAATGTTGCATTTGACTGGTTGCAGAACACTTTAGGATTTGAGTCACATAATATTACGCTGAGAAAAAGTATCCGCACACTGAAAGAACTCGAAAAAAATATTAAAAAACTTGTTGAATATATACTTTTCTTAAACAATTGATACTAAAAAGTAAAAAGTAATTTTGTTTATGCATGGCTAAAAGGAAAAGCATGGGTCTTGTTCTCATATACTGTCACTTTATAATTTCTTGAATTGAAGCGCCCCATTTTTGTAGTCACGCATAAACAAAATTATTTTTTTACTTTGTAATACGATTTTTTTTTGGAAAATATGTCTAATTTTTTTTTATTATTATTATATCTGTTTTGTATGTCAATGTAAGGCTTCAATATGCACATTTGTTACACTTTGATTCCTGCATTCGTTAAATGGGAAGGGAAGAAAGAAAATTATTCTACCTTTAAATCAAGATTTATCCAAGTGAGACTAAGTTTAATCCCAGAGATAAACCTTGGACAATATAAACTGGTCCCGTAGTTTAAAAGAGAGCCCCTTTCACTTTAATTAATTTACGACCTTTAGGAATCTTAGGCTCAGATCACGACAGGGTGAAGGAGAGGATGTTGGAAGGTTGTCAATCAAGTCCTAATTAGTAAGTACTATCCACGTATTTGTCTGGTGTAACTCTGAGGAAACACGTGGGAAAAACCTAAGTCAGGATGGGCCGTCACTGGGGTCGTTCCCAGTACCTTCCCATTGTAAGCCAAAAAAGAGTTGCTTCTGATTCGAGACGATTGCTTGAAGAGTGGTAGAGACATCAGTTAAAAGTATCTTAGTGAACACAAGTAAAGAAAAAAATAATTGTGAAAAAAAAATGTTGAATTGAGATTCAGTTGTATGTATCACTTTTGATACATTTGCTTCAGCCCGGAATAAGACAGTGGAGAGGATGTAGAGGAAGAAAATCACGCTTGGTCCAGTTTGAAGGTATCCTCCCGACACTACCCTGGTGTGACAGGAAAAGTCACATAAAATCACAGTCAGAAAGACCGGCATCTGTATTTGAATCCACGACCTTCCGAATGCAAAGCAAAGGCTCTAATAACTGCGTTATAACTGCTCGATAAAAAAAAAGTATATATATTTATTTCATTTATCTAAGACGGGCTGAAGCCATAGTGCTATTCGCCTAATCAGCTAATTTGATCTTTCAATTTAGTATATAATAATTATTTATTCACACATCCCTAACAGATAATTCAACTTTGTAGTTATACGAAATATACATACAATATTATTAAACACAATATAACTATATAGTATGTAAAACCTACAAAGAACTATAAAATAGATAGAAAATATTAAATTAATTAAAAAATATTGTAATGAACAATTTATAAATACTTATTAGGGCATGATATAGTAGGCTTAATTATAATTAAGTTGTTTATCAATCTAAAGATAATGAACAATTACTAGAATGTCTAACAGAACACAGGTAAGAGAAACGTCTAGAAACATAAGTAAATACTTAGATGAAAAGTGTTAAAGTCAAGTGAGCACTAGATACAGTATCTCTTAAAAATTCACTATGATTAAAATGTTAATAAACACAAACTTGTTTATAGATACGTAACATGTATCGATGAATACGTACTAAAGTCCATGCAATTAAGCTAGTACAATCTCTGTAAGCGGAGAAAACGAAAGAAATCAACGAACATACCAGCTTCACAGTCATCAGGTTAAAAGCTGACACAAAAAAATTTCAAGTCGATGAGCTTATGTTAGTATCAGAAATAAGTTTCTCTTTGCTAGCTTTGGCTGAGGTTGTATCATGAGTTCTTGGACCTGTCAGTTGTTTTGGGTTGTAGCAAGATGGCGATAGCTAAGCAAATAGTTATAGAGTAATCAGATTTGAAACGTTCCAAATAAATGTAAAATCAGTTTCACTCCTTCTGCTTTCATTGAGGCATTAAAATGGGAATTTGCTAACCAAATGAAAATCATCTAGTTTTTAGAGACACCTGACAAACTAAGGTCGTTGAACTCACATCAGATCTGCTTTGACTGAGACATTAATTTACGTTGTAGAAACAGAGAGACGGACAAAACTGAAAACAAAAGAGGAATAAAAATTATCTTAAGTTATCTCTAAATTAATATAACTAAATTAATATAATTATAAATGAAGATTAGATCTATCATATTAAGATAATATCTGTACATAAAAGTTTAATATCTGTACATATTAGTCATTAAATATTAGTCACATTAAATACTCATATTAGTCATTAAATAACTTACAAACTGGTGGGAGATAGTAAGAAATAGCAACGAGTATTTTCGAAAAGTTTAGCCAAGTAGCAACCATCATGCATCGTACTGATTCAGCGAGGAGCGCCATGGATAATTAAAGACATGTTAGTCAATACCATCTGAAAATGGCCACTGTATTGTAGGAATGCGCATTAGAGGAACAGCGGGTAGTTGTGCGTATTTGGGGACAGAAGATTTTGGGTGGCAACTTCTGAACAGCCACTGTATAACCCTGATTTAGCCCCAAGTGATTTTCACTTGTTTGATCCACCCAAAGCTCACTTTGACTGTAATTTTCGTGAATAATACACACGTTACATGGGATGTCTGTATGTGGTTCTAGCCGCAACCCGAAGACTTGTATGCAGTAAGTATTGGGATAAGCGTACATCGCTGGGATAAGTATTTCAATGTAGTTGGTTATGCAGAAAAAAACAACTAGTTGCCATGTTAAGTATTTAATTTTTCTAGACATTGGACACCTATTTACAGATTATCCTTCGTATTTTCTATCAGAAATATTGAAGTCGACTTCTGCATTATTTTTTAGATAGCTCAAGATAGCACATTTTCGTACATTGGAGGATAATTTTAATACGGTACTATTTTGGTATTTTATATGATAGACGACCACGATATATTTGATCATATTTCAACTAGTAAAGGACTTTTTATAAAATAATACACTATTTTGCCAGAAACTCTTAATGATCTTACAAAGAAAGACTTGAAGAGTTTAGTATCAAAATTCTTCACAGATCTGACTAATTTTAAACTTCTGTAAAACTTTTGTACAAAGAACCCGCAAAAAACTTTTAACACCTCATTAACTGGAGTTAATTCGTAGTGTTGATGCTAATTGTTCCACACAATGAGGGGGTGCCTATACCACATTTACTCACGTAATTCCTTCCTTCTTACTAATTTACCTCTTCAAAAGTCCAGAGGAGATAATTACGCGATGTATACCTTTCCTGACGGAAGGAGTAAAAGAAAATATGTTAACTTACTAGAAAGCGTATACGAATATACAGGGTGTTTACAGAGAAGTAGTGCAATTTCTTAAAATCCAACTTTAAACCAAGTTAGCAACACTGGGAAGTCGATGATGTTTGACTTTAACATCAAATATCTCCCATATTGACACAAATAAACTAACGGAAAACTGAATTTCATTTGAATGTATCAATTATGATTTATTGAGAGATGAAATCATATTATTTACCAATGTAAAAGACGATTTTTTTTGTATCCTAGTTGGAAACACTGTGTCTCGAAAACTGAAGCTGAATTCGAGGAATGACAAAGAAAACTTTCGTTCTTATTTTCTTGGCAGAAACTCACCAGTATGCATTTGTCAAGCACATTCTGCTGCATCATGTATGGACCAACATTATTATTAAGTACGAAAGAAAGTTGGTAAACGTTGGCTTCGCACTCGAGAGTCCCTGGGTTTGATGCTGATAGGTTGTTTTTTTAGTCGTTGCAGGGTAATGCCGAAATGGTACCTTCGAAACTACAACACCCTGGCCGACTTTTTCAAACATCCTTTCAAACATCCCGATCTGGACCGTATAAGACGTATAGGTATGTCATGCAGTGAAAAATCGGGACAATTTTAAAGTATTTTCAGGGAAATAATGCGACGTGAACCTAACAACACTGATGTCATGTCAAGTGTTTTAAACATCTCGTTTAAGACACTTTTGGTTACATTTAATTTTAAGACAGGTGGTTGCTATACTGTAAAAAAATTAGTTTCTTAAAACTAAGGTAAAAGTACTTATCTATGCACCGAGAAATAACTTTCTTAGAAATCGAATATCAATATTCTCATTTCACGTAAAATAAAAAACACATCGAATTTGGAAAAATCAGTGATTTTATTTTCAAACCAGCAGTTTTTTTATATTTTGAATGAAATGAGAATGTTAATATCTTATTTCTGTGCACAGATAAGAATTTTTTTCTCAACTTTAACAAACCATTTTTTTACAGTGTACAGGAGACAAAAGTGAAATCAGTGTTGCTAATTAATCCTGTTTCTAACGGACAAAGCAATGACATTTAAAACCCCTAATCACTCCTAATGCTTAGGCATGTTGACCACTATAGTCAGTTCATTGATCATATTTCTCGTTCTACCCGTTCAAAAAAACTACAACTTTTCTTCGCAGAAGTGTTTTCTTAAATTATTTATTCATGTTAGGCTGGCACCCTTGATAGTATAGGCAAGATCTCCTGTTGTTATCTTCCTTTCTGGTTTGATCATGTGCTATCAATTTTTAATGGCACATATCCCCTTTTAACATTGACCGATTCAATTATGAACAAACTGTAAGGGCCCTATTAGCCGTTGCTTGACTGGTCGCCAGCCATTGAATCAAATGGGAGCTATTAGCTGCTAGGCAACTAGTCGGGCGACTAGTCTCTTGTCGCGTCGACAAGAAACTTGTCTCGTGGCTCGGCGACCAGTCTGTCGACAACTTGTCGCCCATTGTAGTATATGAAGCCTATTAGCCGGAAGAGACTAGTCGCGCGACAGGTTGATAAATTGACTGAGTGTGCATGCTCAGCACAGGTTTGGACAATCAGTTTTTTCTCATTTGCAATGTGAATTGCGTTATGTAGTCAGGGTTTTCTTTCGCTTATGACAATGGCCACTGTTCATGAAATCGAAGAAACTGTAGTGAATGAAGACGTTGCCCAAACTTTGCGCACAAAAACTTCAAACTTGAAGGAATGCACTAATTTAGTGGAAAATAAAGTTAATACAGAGGACTTCATTTATGAAGTGGAAATAAATTCTGCAATTTGGGATAGCAGGTTCGAATTATATTCAGACAAGGTTGACAAGCTTAAGTGTTTCAGGTTTATTACTATTTTTCCTTCTGTTTTCACGCGGTCGCTCAACTGGTCGCGCGACTAGATGCAAGTGCATAAAACAAGCTCGTCGACAAGTCGGGCTACTAGTCGTTCGACTAGTTGCCTACTCTGTTGTCATTTATTAGTCCAGATACTTTGTGGATATCATGCTGTCCGAAATTGGTTAGCACGTAAACAACTATTAATAAAGCATTAAGGGCAATGCTGTCTACTGATTAATTACGAATGTATCTTTCTTTATTGATATTTATTGTCTCTCTCTCTCTTTGTATCTTATAGTTTGACAATTTCAAAAGAGACGCGAAGACATTCGGAACCGAACTGGTGAACAATTTTAAGTGTGAGGACAGATCAAAACTAAAATCTCCTGTGATATATCAACAACTTAGCAATTTTGTTTTTAAATAGACCAATGATTAAATTACTTCCAATTTCCGCAGATGGAGTATATTTTCAGTTCGAAAAATTACTTCACTTTAGATAGCGACACGTGTTAGTAGGAAGTTGTTCTTTGTGCAGTTTGGCGCGAAGGACTTCGAGCAATGAAATAAAGAAGCTAGCCAAATGGAGGCAAATATCAAAGCTAGGTAGTAGTTATGTATTGTTACTCATGAGCGTGATCATCGTAAATATTTTCAAAACGCTAGCTTTTCAATGACGATATAATATGAACAGCTCATCGCATGTGTATGTTTAAACATTTATTCTGAGTATGGTGACAAGCATATGCATCTAATATAGTTTTAATGATGCATTTTTTATGACAGATATACAGTTTTATGACACTCTTTATGTTCAATGGTATTATATCACGAATTAACCAAGGTATCACGAAATAACCTAGGTAACTTGTAGAATCTTGTACCACAAATTTCCGAACAGCATTGACAATAGGAGGTACAGGTTACGATACCGATCTTCTTGACTTAGGTATTCTCCAGTCACACCGTGCAAATACCGGGCATGGTACCTTCAACGTATTTCATAGTCGACTCTCCCGCATCGTCGATGATGAGGATTGCGATTGTAGTTTGTTTTAGCTCTAACTATCATACAATGAGGATGTTTGCAGAAAAACTGAAGCTGAATAGGTTCAGTGCAATTTTTGTATTATTGGTACCATGTGTGGTGTCATAAATCCTATTAATGATCAAGAGGACATCTTCGTGTTAGATGGTCGCCAATGTGACAGTAGTGACAGCGAGTGAAGAAGGGATCAAGATGTCATAAAACTTGATAGCTAGAACTGATTCTATATTTTATTCAATTTCTTTAGGATTTTTTCTTACTTTGCAGCATTTTACGTTAAGTAAGCTTAATTTCCATGCATTTGTGTAATCTTTTTATTAAAAATTCTGCTTCAGAATTTCTGGCTCACGACTTCAACAGACCTTTATTGATCTGTTGAAATTGGGAATATCGTACGCTCTGTACGCTGTCTTTCATAGAACTGAACGAATGACAGTCCATGGGCTGTCTAATTACACGCTAAATTCATCGAGCGGAATTCCGCTCGATTTCAGCGGAATATTTCCTCTTTTGAGAGCGGAAAGAGGGACCACTCTTTTTAGAGTGGAATTTTCAACGGAGAAAAGATAATAAATTCCCGTTCGGAGAAAGACGTGACCAATGGTAGTTCTTTTCGATAAGAACGAAGGCATAATATTTTTTTAGGTAAATTTCCATCTATTTAGATAAAAAATTTATCTTTTGAACATAAATACTCAATAAAAGGTTGAAAATGTAAAAAAAGATACAAAAGGGAGCATTTATTCATAAGTAGTAAGAAAGAAGAGTTATGTACTTATGAATTTTAAAAAAAGCTTAATCTTGGAGACGCTTGAGCCCGCTACCTTCTAGCCAGCTATTTCAAAGCCTTAATCCCTCAGTCAGCAGTCCAACAGCGAGAAAACGCCTTCGAAATTGTTTCTTTTGTCTCGTTAGGTACGTGAGAACAAAGTTTAAAGATTTCTTGTACATTACTTAAGTTTGTGTAATCGAGAAAAGAATTTCAGATTTTCTGTTGTCATTTTTGACCTTGGGGTGGCCGAGAGGTTATAGAGCGCTCGCTTCTGTGCGCGTGGTCATAGGTTCAAATCCAGCCCGGGTCCATTGAATGCAGTGATTCGGAACCCACTTTACCAAAAAACTGTAGATCCCGTCCTTAGAAGCTCAACAACTCGTTTAGGACGTTAATAACAATTCATTCACTCACTCTGTTGTCATTTTTTACTAATTCACAGTATGGCTTTGTGTTTCGATAACCTTCGCGGTAACAAGTGACAGAGAGCAAACTTGACCATGCTGCATTGTGAACCACTCTAAAAAAATATGAGAAACCGCTCTTTCGAGTTTCAAGAATACATTACATCCAAAAGCATCGGAATTACTTCTAGAAAGTTCACATTTTCTATCCAAAGCAGAAACGTTTCATTGAAAACCACTCTTTTCGATTGAAAATTTCGCTCTAAAAGGGTGATCCCTCTTTCAGCTCTGAGAAGAAGGAATATTCTGCTCTTTTGAATTTAGTGCGTAGTGCGAGATTTTCGGCTCTAAGACGGATGAGCGTCAACAGGCCAATCAATTTTACATTTCCGTATCCAGGATAATTTCAGGAACGTTTAAACATTCCACGACAGATCTTTGTTAAGTTTTTTGTAAGCTGTCGTGGAAAACAGAATAAATTTTGTAAAAAACCATCTGGAATCATTACATGATCTACATCATAGAATAGGTTTAGGGTATACAAACGCCTTGAATAGTGTTTTGCGATATCTGATCAACAATTTTCCTGTTCTCATTGGTCGTTTCCTGGTTTGTTGAAAACATCCATTTCTCCGTTTGAATTTGTATTTATGGCTAGGCATCTAAGACTCAGGCCGCCCATTTTTTTACCTTAAAACATATTTCTTTCGTAATATAAACTTTGTTTCATGTGGACGAATTGAGTGAACACTAACAATTATGTACTTCCATTCTACAATTACAGTAATGGTTTAAAACGAGAAATTAGCTTGGGTAGTGACTTGATTTACATAGTACATAGCAAAAAAAGACTGTGTTAATTCAATACTTTTCTATGTCTCAGGGCGACCACCATTTTTTGTGTTAGATCAACACAACAAGCTGTGTTGATTTAGTCAATGCTGATTCAACACAATGCAAGGTGTCATACTAACACTATTACAGTGTTGAATCATCAAAATCACATCAAAATATTCTTGATTTACCAGAAAAAAGTGGTGGTCGCCCTGGGACACCGAAAAGTGTTGAATTAACACAACAAATTTTTTTGCAGTGTATGCTGCAATACAGACAGAACAGCGTTGTAAATATTGACTGTGTACGTTAGACATCCACATGCGATGTAATAAATTCAATAGAATAGTTTCCATTTGTTTTGTTGGTGTAAACAGGCAAAATCCTTTAGGGATCTGAAACCACCACGCATTTAATTTACATGATGAAATTGTCTAGTCAGTTTTTCATCCCTCCTACACATCTTCCAGAAGTGTGTTTGTATTCCCGAGGATGCTATAATTCACCTCGTCAAATAAAGAAAACTCAGTGTCTGTAAAGTACGTTCAAAACAAGAGATCTCACTGCATTTGCGTGAAGACCAGACATCATTTTCCCTTGTAAACACTGATGTACAAGTACCCTTGAGTAATTTCCCCGTGGCAACAACCTCGGTTCATGACAGAGGAAAAGTATAATAATCTAATGTTAAACTAGTGGATAGATGGCGCGATAACATTAAGTACGTTTATTATTTTAAAAGATTTAAAGGAATTTAATACATCCCAAGCAGCAAGAAATATTTTTAAAGCATTTTAAATTGGGTTCTAACAATGTGATGTTTTTTTTTTAAAAAAATTACAAAACATTTATAAACATTTGATATTATTTATCATATTCCGCCACCATGATATTCCAAAAAATATTTTAATCTGTTATCTGATAATTATTTCGAGTAGTATTCATCCCTTTCTTGTTACATCTCTAACTGCATTCTTTTTAATTTGATTTAGTCTCCTTTCAGACTATCTAGAGAGACTTGAGCTTTGCAAACGCTCTCAACTCTGATGACAATGCAAGTCTATGTAAAACATTTTCCGGATTTACATCAAAATTTGTGGTAAAAAATTAAAAGTTTCGAGCACTTTTATCACAAATTTTATCAAGCTAACTATCCTATGTAAAATGTGTCAAAAAATGAAACTAAATCTAATGATTGATTTCGAACTTTTGTTTTTCTTAAATGATTTTATTATCCTAAAAACTTCTTCTTAGAGTACGAGAGAAAGTTTAGTTTTTCTTTTAGTGCATATTTCAATAAAAGCGTGTTCTTTAAAAGTATTTTATCCCCCCCATGATTAATTATTTGAGATTATTAGATTAATTCGTCTTTATCAAAAATAATAGAAAGCCAAAATTACAGAATTAATTTATTTCGTTTTGTACCATCCAAGTTGTATTAAATTTTAACATAATATCGTTACCAGAGCAACTCCTATTAAGTTTATCGTGGGAATACTGCACTCGGTTAAAATTGTGCTGAATGAACTCATGATTGTTTTGTTGTGTAATATGGAAACTCAATTACAAGGAAACACATGTTTGAATGGTGAAAACTCACTTTTGTATTTCTTAGTTCTTTCTCGAATATCTTGTTTGCCCTTGTCGCTTTTTCCTTCAGTAAACTGTATATTATTAATTTTACTAATCTCATATTTTATGTACTATATAATAGCGCAAACTTCGTGAAGTAATAACCGACCTGGTAGCCATGAGGGTTGGGGCGCTAAACCAGCCACTCGAAGGTCTCGGATTCGAATCCAGGCTGGTGCATGGATGTGAATTTTAACTAACAAAACATTCATAATCATGACGGGTCGAAATCGAAGTTACTAAATGTGGCCCATACAAAATAAACTTTATACAAGATTTTCGACAAGTAATTATTTACATGAAAACAAGAAAATAGTTCCTTTATTTACTGGCAATGAAACTCTCACGTTGCGAAACCTACCTTTGCAGCACCCTCTCAATCGTAAACATTGCTCAGATTGATGACGTATTGGGTACTACTTCGATTGTAATTTGCTAAGCCGACACCGCTTACATGATTACTTGTAGAGATATGACGTCATATGTGATGAAGCTGCCGTGACTTTGAGCAACTATAGCTCCGAAATTATTTCTTCAAAGAAAGTTTTCTTCTTGTTTTGATGTGAATAATCTTAAACCCCAAACTTTAATTATTTTACCAGTGGCTTTCCAAAAAATGTATTGCATTTCTTTTAAAATAAAATTAAACTCCAGAGTCGCTGATGCAAGAAAGAGAGAATTCTCAAGGTTAGATTATTGCGCAATCCCTTAAACAATAGATTTCAATTATAAGCTTTCCCAACTTCACTTCCTCAATACAACTTCGATTGGTATTTACTAAGCCGATACGGTTCGCGTCATTATTTGCTGGATATATGACGTAATATGTCACGATGACTTGCCACATTGTATGCCTCTAACTCCAAAACTAGATATGGTGTTACATTTCTTTAAAAGAACTGTTTTCTTGTTAGTGTTTGAAACATTCACCATTGTTTTTGTTTCTCTTGTTTGAGAAATTCATCGCTTTTGTGCGTGCTTGTTTCTGTCTGAGAAATTCACCGCTCTTGTTCTTGTTCCCGTTTAAGAAATTCATCGCTGTTTTTCTTGCTCCTTTTCGATAAATTCACCTATAATTTTCTTGTTTCTTTTTGAGAAATGTACAGCTGTTCTTCTTGTCCCTGTTTGAAAAATTCATCGCTTTTTTTCTTGTTCCTGTTTGAGTGATTCATCTCTGGTTTTCCTGTTCTTGTTTAAGAAATTCATCCCTTCTTTTCTTGTTCCTGTTTGAAAAATTGACTAATTTATTCTTGTTCCTGTTCGATAAATTTACCTATATTTTTGTTGTTCTTTTTAAGAAATTTACAGTTGTTCTTCGAGCTCCTGTTTGAAAAATTCATCCTTGTTTTTCTTGTTCCTGTTTGAGAGATTCATAGCTGGTTTTCTTGTTAATGTTTGAAAAATTGACTTTCTCTGTTTTTGTTCGATAAATTCACCTAAATGTTTCTTGTTTTCTTTAGAAATTTACAGCTGTTTTTCTTTTTCCTGTGTAAGAAATTCATCGCTGGTTTTCTTGTGCCTGTTTGAAAAATTGACTTATTTTTACTTGTTCCTATTCGAAAAATTCACCTTAATTTTCTTGTTTCTTTTTGAGAAATATACATCTGTTTTTCTTATTCTATTTAAAAAATTCATCGTTGGTTTTCTTGTTCCTGTTCTAGAAATTCACCTATCTTTTCCTTGTTTTTGTTTGAAAATTTACTTATTTTTTCTTGTTCCTGTTTGACAAATTCACCTATCTTCTTGTTTCTGTTTGCAAAAATCACAGCTGTTTTTCCTTTTTCTGTTTGAAAAATTCACCGTTTAATTTATGACGATGGTTTTTTAAAACACCCTTTATAGTTTCTGACTACTGATAAAAAAGTCAAGGCAGATCCAGAGCAGTTTCATAAATATCATAATAATACAGAAAATCATTTTACCCTGAGGCAGGTTTCTGATACAAAGATTTCTAGACAAGATACATAAATCTCTGCAGGTTTGTTTTTACCTTCTATCTGACAGACTTAATGTCATTATGTTAGAGTTTTAAGTGTATTTAGGATTTCTTTGTCACGGCAACTGGGTCACGCCTCAGTGCGGGTTTGTGACAGTTGTCACCGGCGTGCCCAATAGATGGCGCGCGACATTATGAACTTTCATAAAACGAGTTCTTTATTATCTTAATGTTTTTTTAAGTGAAACTGAAGTGCCATAAAGACTTATTCTTTACTAACAAATTGTTCATAATATATGTAAGATTGTAGGTAAATTCCGAGGGACCCCCGCCTCTTGGTTAGCTCAAGAGATCGATACATATCTCTTTGGTAAGTCGAAAGATCAGTTTACTCTTGGCGAGAGATCGCCCATTGGTGCGGGAATCTCTTGTCCTTGGAAGAAGTCAGCGAGGGAACTCATTTATTCTCTGGGAGAAACCATGTACGACGAACAGCGGGCGACTTGGATCACCGGTCGAAGATCGTGGTAGGACAAAGTTCAAACGCCCTTTGCTTCCAACGGGAGATTTCAGTAGCCCAGAATCATCACCTAAGCTGTCACCGACGCATCTGGCATTTGACAGTTGTCGCCTGTTATTGTCAACGAGGAATGCATGAGCATCTTCTCGCCGCCGGAGGGAGCTGTCAGACCACGTTTCTACTGGCGCTTGAAACAGGAATGAAGAAACCATCATAGCTTCTGCTTCTAGTAGTCGACCCTAGCACCCTTTGGGTACAAGAAGAGGAAAGCAACTACTTGTCTATCGAGGATATATTCTCACTGTGTTTTTTCTGGGGGATGACGGGGCATATTACCCCCCAAGAATTAAAATAATATCCCTTGAGAAGTTCTATTGTACTACTTGGAACATATAGAAGCCGGTTTCCTACCTCCGGAAACGTGTAAAATGACCTAATTCCAACCCAAAAGTTTTCTCTGGAAGAAACACAGCAATAATAGTTAACAATATAATGATATTATCCATAGCATGCTGTAATTTCTTATTTTATAGCTGAGTTTGGAATTAAAACTGAATCATGCACCTACCATAGTTGTTTCCCAGAACTCCTTACGCGGATTCAAAGGGAGGGTTCAATAAATTATCTATTATTTTCAGCCTAGTTCTGAAGGATAATGACTTCAGCAACTACCGAAAGTTACGCGTATCACACGCAGATTAGCCAACCACAGCTATTAAAATAATTTTTTTTTAAAAAAAACACGCTTTTTAAAGATGAACTAAAAAATAAAAAAATAATAAACTGAATTAATCTTATGAATCAGAAAATAAAAGCGTGAGTGCTTCTAGATATTATCATTTTATGATAAGGTAAGCAAGAGCACTCACGCTTTTATTTTCCGATTCAAAAGATTAATTCAGTTTATAATTTTTTACTTTTAGTCTATCTTAAATAAAACGTGCTTTTTAAAAATCCTTCTTTAATTTTTTTATGTATAATAGATCAGTACAAAACCCCGTTTGGGGTAGAAGGAAGAGTGACGCAAGACTTCTACTCACAAAAGAAGTGATATCTATTTTGCGAGTAACTTCCTTTGTGTCACTATGGCGAAAGTATTGCCTTTGTAATAAAATTAAGAGACAGTATCCTTCCGCCATAGTGACACAAAGAAAGTCACTCGCAAAATAGATATCACTTCTTTTGTGAGTAGAATTCTTGCGTCACTCTTCCTTTTACCCCAAAACGGGGTTTTGTACTGATATAACTTATTTTGTAAGGCTGCCTATAAAAAAAAGACTGTAACACGAGCCATCTATGCCGATGCTCCTCTCTCCTGGCACTGTAAATACAACGGAGAAACCACATCTGCGAGGTTGCTTCGGTGGCCTGGTGGTTAAGGCGTCGAATTGGTAAACAAAAAAGCCCTGGTTCGAGTCCCGGCGAGGTTAACACTAGATTTTCCTTTCAGAATATATTTTCATGTGTTTATATATGTTTATATTCATTACAAGTCAGTAAATGTTGAATGATTTTGTGGAAGACTATTGCCTATAAAACACAGTTTGTTTCGATTAAAGGACGAGGTGGATAACCGATAATGTGTAGCATTTTTTTATCATAGCAAGAAGGGGCAGGATACAATCCCGCGCAAAACATGCATTTATATTCTTGACAGAAAGTACATTTTAAATTACTCACCATGGGAACGTGGAGGTTAGATAAAATTAGGTACGGTCATGTATCTTTACATTTTTCTCCTTTACGTCATGCCCAGATGAGTGGAGCAGCGGCGGAGAGTGTTCTCCATACGGGCTCGTATTTAAAAATTGGCACGTGTCACTATGGCGGAAGGATAGAAGATCGATTTTGCTCCATATCTAGAAAACCGTAACTCCTATCAAAAATCTAAGCTTGGATTTATCCCCATTGGATCCCGCAATGGGGACCCGCAATGGATCCCTAAAACCCCCCGGTACCACCCATTTGGGGCTAAAACAAAATTACGGACATACCTTTCTATCATTTGTGAAAATTTTGTGATTCGGTTAAAAAAAAGTCGTAACTTTTGAACCGCTCCACCGATTTTAACGTGTGATACACCGTTTGAAACGTATTAAAGCGTAGAATAAGATCCAGTAAGTTTCGGCCGCCTATATGGTCTGGGGTCAGTGCTATCCTAAAAAAATGTGAAATTTTGATATTTTTTTCAAAGCGCCCTAGGGGGTCCCAAGGAGATCCTACCGACTCAATTTTTTTTGTGTGTCTTAGTATTGAAAAGAGCTTTCAAATGTAAGTTCAAGCATCAAAATCGGACTTATACTTCGGTAGATCCGAAACTAACTGTATACTATCTGAGTGCCGCTAACAGTGTCCTTTGCCAGCGTCACTCGAAGAACTGCCGTTCTTCATGATGAATATTAAACTCCCTACGATATAGGCAACCCAAACTTCACACACAATAGATGCGACGTTGCGTGCATTTAAGGATAATTTCCAATTATTTTATTTATTAATTAATTACATTTAACTGGATTATTCTGTCGTATATCTAATGATTGAATATTGTATTGTCATCGGAAGGAAGCAAGTTTACGAAATTCCAAAGAAATCGGATGATGGGAAGTGAGTTGAAAATCAATTACAAAATTTGTACCAGAGATGATTACAGAGCAAGTTAATATAAAGCGTGTAAAAAAGAATCAATCATGTGTGTGGGTGGGAAAACACCGAAACACCGCAATTTTCTTTTCAACGTGGGAATTTAGTGATAAATGTCAGCATGCTTCATCATTCCTTTGGCCGTAGTGATTACCACTTTGCTAATATTTTATTACAACAGAAGTCAAATGACGCATCACGTTAAAGGTACAGCTTGGAGTTATATTTTTTACCTCATAACTTGCGATTTGAAAATGTTAGGCACTTTAAGGTAGAAATTCAAACTACTTTCAGGAGTCAATAAGAAGCAATACTTAACTAGTAACTCAAAATGTCCACAAGTAATCTTTATGTACTAGGTCTAACAAAAATAACTTTTGAAAGGTTTTAAAATTTTGAAAGTTTTAAAAGTGACAAAAGGACATGGAGAATTGCAACGAAACTTCTTTCTGCGCTCGTGGCGTTGCATTTTACATTTTTGGGAGTGGGACCCTTTGCCCCCAAATTGTTTTTTGCGCACAAAATAAAAAAAAACACGTATTCGCTTATTTTTTTGCGTATTGTCCCTACACACAGTTTCGTTGCAATTCTCCATGTCCTTTCGGCACTTTTGACGTACACTTTTGATATTTCGTAATCAAATGTATTGGAGGAGTCTGTGTCCCACCCATCCGTTGTTTCCAGGAAAATACGAAACACATATTCCCTTATTTTACGTCTACCATCTGTGCGCACAATTTCATTCGCTTCGGTCCACTTCTTCTCGCCTTTCGGGGGGGCCACTTTCACAATTTTGGCTGGGGGGCTTTTGCCCCCTAAAACCGTTTTTCCGCAGAAACTAAAAAAACACGTATTCGTTTATTTTTTATATGTAGTATCTACCTGCCAAATTTTATCAAAATCGGAGTTTAACACTTGGGTAATGTTCCTTGTCAGTAATGGAAATTATGTGAAGAATAAAATGACTGTTGCAGGATATTCCTAAATAAGAAAGGCACTTTCGTTTCATTCCTTTCTTTTTCATCTCGATGAGTATCAACAAAGGGTTTGGGACAAATACAAATATTTAAGAAAGGGCTCGCTTAAAGCCCCCTCCAGGACATCCCAGGATCTTACTCAAAGGCTTCTTACACCTAATAATCTACACAAGTTTTGTTCAAAAGAACAATTCGGAGAGGTTCTCAAGCATTTTCTGATGGGACAGCTAAATGTCCAGATATGGTAAACCAAATATGCCCTAGATTTGTTAAGATCACTTGATCAAGTGCAACGTTCTTTTTTTAAATTTATTTTTAAAACGCGTCAGCGATCCTGGAAAATAACCCACCACAAAGACCAAGAAAAAGTAACTTTTTGAACTCTACTGACCTAGACCTTCACATTTCTTCTTATTCGTGTTATTTTTATAATTATTTCATTATCATCACTGCTGGGAATCTAATCGTCCCTTTTCTAAAATTAACAAAAAATTGTGGCTATAATTAAGAAATTTGAAACTAGAATTGGAAGACACTATTGTATTTAAATTACATAATTTACCAGGTACCTAAACACAGATAACATTAACTACACTCGTTTACATATTTTTCTAAGCGTTTTCATAACCATCTTGCGACAATTAGAAATACTAATGGATTATATTCATCCTGTCATCTGGGATGTACTGGCTTTTGCTGACATTATGGGAGTTAATGAATCGATTAAAACATCTAATTTCAAATGTAAAACTTTTTTTTTTTAGGTGAATCTTGAAAGTGAGTAATAAATGAATAAATAAAAGAGCATAAAACACGGATGAGGAGCCAATAAAGCAGGAATTATAAAATTTATGTTATAAGAAACTTTAACGTAACTATAACTAAAATATGTAACGTATACAGTTGTAGAAGACGATTGAAACAAGACACATAGTGATAAAATTAAGGAAAAGTTTCTTTTCTTCATACAAAAATAAAATCTCTTACATCTTCGGAAACATAAATAATCTAAGGTATCTTAAGCAAGACGCGTGATATGAGCAGGGATCGAACCGACGACTCCAAGCACCAGAGGTGAGCGCTCTACCATAGAGTCACCGCTGCCCCGAGTTCATCCTCAGACCACTAACACTTTTTGACCACATACTGAAGTACGTATAGTGACACTAGCGTGAATTCTATAAATGGAGAAGGCTAAACCAAATGGAAAGGTCCTACCAGCTTTAGATTTACCATATTAAAAACAGTCTAATAAATCTCGTTTGCTAAAGTCTACTCGAAATTCGGTTTCTCTGTACTTGACTCCATTGAGATCCTAGCCTCTTCTTAAAATGGAGAAGATTATACCACACTCAGAAAGGACCTGTCAATTTCAGTCATCATTTTTTTAAAAAAGCACCCCAAGAATTCAAGATCACTTAATCCAAACTTGAAGTCAGTTTTTCCTCTACCTGATTTCGTTGAGGCCTCTGGACAAGGGAACAAAAGGAAATCAAAACGGTGCTATGTCCCATGTCATTAAAATATACTGGTACTTGTTATTTAAAATGTCCCATGTCATTCGAATTGTCGAGTGTCTATCGAATATGATCCATGTCATTCGAAAAATCGCATTTCATTCGAAATACCTCATGTTATTCGAAATATCTCACTTCACTCGAATATATCAATTTCATTCAAAATGTCCCGTGTCATTCCAATATATCCCACGAGATTCAACATATAAAAGAAGATAGTGTTACAACAATATGCTCGGTAAAAAAAAACTTGGATTCAAAGTAAAAGAAAATATTTTTTAAAAAAAATTGAAAGACATACTTTCCTTAAACCATTCATACTAAAAAGTAAAAAAAAAATGTTTGTGCATGATTAGAAAGAAAAGCATGAGCGCGCTCTCATATACAGTCACTTCATAAATTCTTGAATTGGCATGCCCCATGCTTTTCATTTTAGTCATGCATAAACAATAGTACGAATGGTTTCTTAAGAAAAGTATGCCTTTAATTTTTTTTTTTTTTTAATTATTTCGGCGTTCATGTGACCCAAATCCTAAAGTATTCTGCAAACAGTCAAAACCCAACATCGTTGCTGGTTAGTATTTATTTTAGAATAAAGAAGTCGATATTAAAATAAATATATTAAAAGATGTTTTTAAAATATATAAATATATATGAAAGTAGCAATGGAATATTGTATTGTTACCTGACGTACGTCGCTCGCGCGAAAGAGTATAAATGGCCCGCAGGGCCACTAAAATGGACATCTGGCCAACTTAGGCCACTTTAGTCCTTTGAAAGTTATTTGTTTGGGTTTGTAGATTATGAATTGATATTTGATAGCTAATCAGACTCCTTGTCAGACCATCAGCACGTATTTTATTTGATTTGATATGATTTATTAGCTGTGCAAAGGTTTATCATTGTATCAAAGTTTTACCACTTATGACGTCGGGAAATAAGTTAAATTAACGTTGCAAGATTTGATGACACCACGTACCATTGTGAACTAAAGAAAAAAAATATGTAAAAATGTCGCCCGTTGCTCTAGCTGAAACACGGAAGTTTAGATTTTAACGCAAACACTTTGTAGCAACACTTTTCTCTTTCAGTGTTATATGCGTCATCTATGATGCATTTGGGAAAGCAAAGTATTGTTAAAAAAAATGACCTCATATGAATACACATGACTTTGAAAAATTATAAATAAAATTCGAATTTTTCTTTTATATGAAACACCAAAGATGAAGAAAAGACACGTTGGATCTTGATGCTTTATTCCACAAAATATGAATAACTTGTGTCACAAATATTCATGTCATATAAAAATAATTATATTTTTAATTATTAAGCGTTAATTACTTCCCTTTACAGTTCTGAACCCCATCATGTGTAAAATGAAAAATAAAACGAAACAAATTCACAAAATCTTCTAATGATCCTAGGCACCTTCAACAATGGAGTATATGAAACTATGTTCGCGTATTAATAAAAACGATTAATTAGCACTAACATTTTTCTAAGATTCAAAATCGCTTAACAGTTCAGATGAAGAAAGCGAGGAAAATCATGACGTAACAGTAAACAACAGAATGAGAAACGGGAGGTCTTCTATGTAAACCTTGAATACGTTTTCTTACTAGACTTCACACCTATATCGATTTCTTAGTTAAGTAAAGTCCTGACAAGTTAAAGAAGGATAAAAATAACAGAAAATGTACATTTTTCAATTTATATTAAACATCTCATTTACGTTAGGATATAAACTGTTCCACTTTCGAGACTGAAGTTCTTGCACTTCGTGAACACCGAGTAAAAACCATCCAAACATTTGAAGGCCGCCGCTCTAAAACCCTTACACCTCTACCCCCCGCTTAACCCTTCCTTGCCGCTAACAATTTTTTTTTTCGCGCAAGTTTCCATGGTTACGCGGGACGGCAAGCGGGTAGAGAGGGGGTTGAATAATTGAACGGCAGGAGAGGTGCGGCAGTGCGACGCAGACCGCCCTCGTGAGCGGGCCGCCCCATGAACATCCGCGAGCCACGATTCTACCCTTTAAACCGATCCCACCGCGACAGCTCTTTATCACCAGAAATAGCCAGGTTTACAAGCAGCGGGAAGGACTCCACGGTAAGTACTCTTTCAAAATTATATTCATAGATTAAAAAACTGACAATAATTCTTTTTTTCTGTATTTCAATATATTTTGGAGTGAGATTATACACACAAAAAGAAGAAGAAGAAGCCAGAGAAGTTGTGTAGAGATCAAGTTGAAGCGGCCCCGAACAAGCAGCAAAGCTAGCGAGCGACCAGTTGGCGGCATTTATCGATATCTAGACGTGCACGGCCAGCTCAACTGCGCACGACTTGCGTGCCAACAGACTACGGACAGAGCGAGTACTGAAACAACCCGAGAAAAAGAGAAAAAAAAACATGATCCATTTTTTTTGACTGCAATAATAAGTGGTACAAACCGTAGTCATCAAAATCCTTTCCTTACCCTTCTCTGTCAATTTGCAAGCTCTTTTAAACACTTTCCCGCTACTTTTTTTTTGTTTGTAAAACAAAAGAGAGAGAGAATCAGTCTTTCAACCTATAAAAGTACTCCTACATATTGCGTGAGATTGTTCTCAGGTGTCGTGTGCGAAACGCAGGTCAGTGATGTTAGATTACGTGGAAGAAACGAGGTCATTGATGAAATCTGTCAAGAACACGATTGTCAGACGTACATGTTTATGAATATGTATTTTTACCAAGACGAGCAATTTTCTTTCGATCAACTTCGTGTGACATTATATGCTTTGCTCTTGAATTTTGTTGGATACCCAAGCGAATGTGTGTGTGTGATGAGTAGGTAATCAGAAGGATGCTTTCATTTCTATCTTACTGGACATCATGTTATTATTATTATTATTATTATTTAAGGAACACACTTTAGAATGAGTGTAGAGTAGGGTCCTGCACTGGTACAGCAAAAGCGATATGGTAGCCATTGTCATTTGGAAGTAACTTTTTAGTAAAAGTGATGAAAATTTGTTTCAATTTCAGAAATTAACTATTCTAAAAGAAAAAAAAATTGACCCAGTATTCAGTAAAGATATACGACTACTCCACAAACTGATAGATATACGTATATATCTGTGTGTATTGTGGCCGTTTTGACTGCATTTTGATAAGACTATTTTCGTTTCGACCGATTTAGTAATTACCGATATAACTTTGACCCATTCCGAAATTTCGTTTCCTAGCATCTATTAACAATTTGGTCCAGTATCTTTTTCTTAAGTTTACACAAACCATTTTGTAAATTATTTTTGGTGGTGATAAAAAGGGGTTGTTGGGTGTTTTAGATCAAAACTTCCGGTTCCTCTTTTCGATTCAAATCGTACTTTCTGTTCTTTAAACTCCAATATTTCTACCTCCGAAAGAATGACTGGAACATGTATTTCAATATAGAGTTTTATGCACACTATTTTCTTTTTCCAAAAATAACCGAAATTCTGTTTTGGAATTCTGTATTTAAAAAAATATAAACTGACTTCAGGTTTGATAAGAAATACCAGTCTTATCCGGAGCCGCATTGGCTCAATGGTATACAGCGCTCACCTCTGGTGCGTGAGGTCACTTCGATCCCTGCTCATATCATGGACTTTGTAGTGGACGTACATGGGTTTTCTTGAGGTTCTCCCGTTTTCTTAATTCCATCAATTCATTTCATCATCGTCCATCCGGCCTCAGCTGCCTAAAGGCCTTAAAATGAATTGAAATTCACCAGTGTTATCAATTTGTAGAATACTATATGGAGATGCCTTGGACAATTTCTGCAAGAATTGAGTATACTGAATACTTTACGCTATTTAGTTGAATTTCACGGATTAAAACTAGTTTAAAAATTACCCTCGCCTAAGACGTAGGAATCAATCTGAACATACTCGAACAAAATCAATGAACGTGTTTCTTTAAAGTACTTGAACACTACACTAACTGTGGAAACTTCTATAAATAATCACAATTATCAACGAACATAGTTCATTCGGCCAAGAGGACATAGAAATAAAGTCCGTTAACTAACATAGTAGGAAAAAAAGAAAATGCAATTCAAGATTTTCTTAAACCTGTAATAGAATCGTAGAGAGACTGTAACATCTGCTGCATCCATCTACTGGTTGCCAAGTGAACTTTATTCCATTATTGTACACCAACAGGACATGATACAGAATTTGGATATAATGTTAATTACTAACCGTGGTGTGGGTTGTCAGGTTTTACGCCTGAGCCGCTCATATGTATGAAATAAGCTAAACATACACACACGCAGAAGAATTAAGTGCTGTAATATATTGTCATATTTACCAAATACGGTGGCTTAACGTAGAGTGCTTCACTCCTCGTCTCGGGTGCAGACCCCAGGACCAGTTATTTTGACTTGGTCTATGTTTTTTACCCATCAGATATCAGTGGCGTCTCGTGGGCTTGAAAGTTAGTAGTTCACAACCAGTGATTCCGCCAGACCCCCTTTTCGGGGGTGTCACCCCCAAATTATCGAGCGTATCCCAAATATGAATTTTTACGGTAAAAAATAATAGAAACCGTGCAAAATTCCAGTTACACCCCCAATTTTATTTAAAAACCCCAAAACTGAAAGTCCTGGCAGAATCTCTGCTCCAAAGAGCAACAAAGAAAGTACGAGAACAAGAAACACATCGTTCCATAGCCTGAAACCATTTCTCAATGTGTTAAGTCGAAAATAGAACTATAGATCTCCATAACTTACTTACACTATATACTGAGTTAAGAAAAAAAAGGAACTCCACACAAAAATAAGTAGTAGGACTGGTAAGGAATCATCTCGCTTTTTGACGTACCGTATGCAGGTTCGAAAGCTCGATGGTGCAGCGATGAATGTATCTCAGAGCAGTTTTCCACGAGAGTATACAATTGAAAATTGTCTTTCACAGTAAATACATACACAAAATAATAATTATAATAATAATAAAAAATTAAATATATCCTTCTTACCTTTATTTGAATATGAAGTCCATTCTTCTGTTTTTCTGGGCAGCAAACTTATCTATAACTCTTTGGTTGAAGTCCTGCATTTTCCTTAGCAACTGCTTTTCAATGGATAGCATTGCCAGGGCGCTGAGATGATCTTGTGTCATCGTATTTCTTAGAAAAGTCTTAATACGCTTTAATGTTGAAAACATCTTTCTGCTTCTGAAGTAGACATCGAAATTGTTACCATGATTTTGAGGAGTTTCGTAGAACCTGTTCGAGTCTACTGGGAATCCCCTTCAAACAACAGGCAGGGAAAACAAAACAATGCCATTTTTACGTCACATTCTGTAAGCCACTTGTGCTTTTTGTAAAAATCACTATTAAAAGTGCGACGATATGTACGAGCTTTACCTTTCACTTCCTGATTCCGAGTTAGGTTCGGCTAATGAGGACCCAAAGTTTTAATTTCGAGTATTCAGATTCTGTCAACTTATTAAAATACACCGATTGCAATCTATGAACCGAATTCATATTGATGGCAGTAACGCACTACGCACCAGTACACTAAACACACTGAAACAATACTCCTAGACTTCAGCACAGCTTCACAACACACTTCATTCAAACGTGGAAAAAACACTTATTCAAATCGGTGTTCAATATTATAAAATACCTCACTAAAGTAGGCAATGTTTTCTCTCTTCCTTATAAGGTATCTGAGGACTGTGATTGTTGAACAGAAATTATATTAATCAACTTCTTGTAGCACACAAAATTACGATATAGCTCACAAAATAAAAGAAACTCACAATATCACTCTTCAGATCTCGTATTTTGGCGCTTTTAAGTATGAGGGGGTTAGGAATTGCCTCTTTGCCCTAATTGCTTCCTTAAAGATAGTTAAGCGCAAAAGATTGAGAGTTTATTATGCAATGGAATGTGTTGGCAAATACATGTTTTATAAAATGCCTCCTTTTCTCTTAATAAATCTTTAATGACGAAACGAACAAATCAGTTCCGAAAATCCCTTCAATCTCTCGCACGACACACTAAAAAAAAAAAGGTTTATTGTTTACGCAATGTTGCAAACTGCTTGATACTGTTCATTAGCTCTTCGTTTATTACTGATATTGGAACTCAAAACAATTTTGTGTAAATAGAGATGCAACATTATGTTATTTAAGCGTTTAATATATTCGTCCATAAACGATTTATTGTGTATATTGCGATTTTGGTATGTAATGAACGTTTATCCTTTCTTCTTCCAGAAGATTTGATTACATTTTAAACACGAGAACGGGTGGAAAAGTCAAGGAGAGTTAGCAACAGTGCTCAGCCCTGTTCTTCTGCTATCTTCGTTCACTCTAGGGTTGTGCACGCCGAGGTCCCATATACACAATGTTATAAGTTAGGCCTAACGCCAGTTAAGGGCATATGGGGCAACGCGTTCACAAACGAAATGTGAACTGGAAACAAATTGGAGAGTAATAACAACTTGATAAACGAACTGTATACCTATGCCTCTGTGTAACAATTTAAAATGTGGTGTGTTTTTAAATCTTTCGATAACAAACACAATCTGAAACGAAAATAATAATAATTCTAAAATAGTTGGCAGTTCACGTGCTCCTGTGAACGTGGATACGCGACGTCACTGTCAGATATACGAGAAAAATGTTGATGTAATGTCTTGAAATAAGAATATGGTTTACTATCTTCTCCTCCTTCTTCCACGGATAATGAAAACAAAAAAATATGGCGGACGCCTTAATTGCTGGAATTAAACCGTAATTAATACTAATTTTCAAATACACATATTTCAATTAAAAGTGTATTTCTTGTAGCTCTCTGCAACATACATACGAAATTCTGATAAATTGAATTATTTAATTGTTTCAGTTTCGTAATATACTCAGTGCAAACATATTCGTGATTCATACAAGTTTTTCAGCTTGTAGCTTAAGTTCTATTTGCACTACATAAATACCTTCTGGTACAGACACATTTTGTCTCATCCATGAAAATATAATAGCAGTCAATCAGGGACGAAAGTACCATGGCGCAAGACCCGCGCTGTGGGGACAGTCCAGAGGTTCAAAGGCCCCTCCAGGCGATGTATAAATGGATGAAAAACGAGTTAATTGCAAAACAAACAAACATTACAAGTCAAGTTGTCCCAAAGTTCGATATTAAAACTTTCTCAAGAGTTGATAAAAATGAAGGGATTTTTTATGTTTAGACGGGGATTTTTCAGAGAGAATCTCCGTTTTAAAAATCTAGCAACATTGTTCTGCACAGTTGGTGTATGGTTGTACAGTACATGCAGCAAAATATTACAGAAATTGCTATTGAAAAATGCTGCTAAAAGAGCTCTTGAACAAGGATCTAAAAAAATTCCTTGTATGGGAGGGGTCGCAAAATTCTAGTTACGCTACTGAAGTCAATCTTAATTTCAATTAAATATTTCAGTATTATAATTAGCAACTTGTATTAGAATTCACATTCCTTTTGTCATTGATATATTAATTTTACTAATCTCTTTCTACCTCTCGTAAAATGGTATTCGTCTAATTTGTCAGATAATACAAGGTCATGGAGGAAATAAAAACTAAACTTTTTAATTACTTTTATAGCATCTCAGGGCTATGACGTCATAGTTTTCATTTTACGGGAGAAAGAACGGGTTAGGTAGCGTCCCTAGTCTTTTTCATTCAAGATACAAATCCATCATTCACCTGGCAACACTGAGGAAAACTAGGCAAAACCTGAGTGAATACCATGGCTGATTTGAACCAGAGCTCTCCTGATTACGAAGCGAGCTCAGTTCCATGGAGATAGAAAGAGAAAGAAACTGGAAATCCTCATTTCCTTTCAACAGAAGTATTGAACTATTTCAATTGCTAATATGTCCTCCTATGAGAGTTTCGCGAATTATGTATAGACACAACATAGTCTGTTAAGAAAAAAGAAAGAGCTTTAAAACATCGTTAGAGCATTCAAAGAGTAGAACATAGACAAAACAGGGTTGTCTGTTAATCTATTAAAGAATCATAATAGATTACAGTAACAGAATACAGATTTGAGTGACATCTATACAGACGTTTCATTACAAAATTAGTTAGTATATCAGCCTTGATGGCAAAGAAAGTTAATACATTGACCAGAAGAAACGGCGCCAGAATTTTGTAGAAGGGGGAGGCAGAGGCGTTAACACTTAACAGGAGAGGGGAAAATATACCCAAGGTTAGGAAGTAATCGGATCATGAACATTTCAACATTCAACAAGGTAGTCAGTCTCTTATAATAACAAATTCGAAAAATATACAATCCTCGAACGCAGATTCAATGAAGAAAATAAATGGCTACATTCTAGTAGCCGTTCTTTGAAGATCGTCTAGTGTGGTCGTTTATTACACTTCTTGCAACTTGTTTTATTAAACCATTTTTTTTATCGGATTTCAATATTTTTTTTTTCACCAAAACACTAAAGATGGCAAACGTCAGTATGTGGTTTTTGTTTGGACTCCTCTGTTAGAGTCTCGAATATGGGGATTGGACTGAGTTCTGGAAGATATTTGGTGAGAGTTTCTTGTCGAGTCTGATGGCATTATTTGAGACCGCAAGATTTTTGCTTTGCGCCTATTCTTTTCCTGCATTGTTTCACAATGCATAATTGAAACAATACATTGATGATATATTTCGTTTAATTTATTTTTCTCCAAATATATCAATAGACTGTACATTCTGAACTGTCACATCTCTTCTATACAACTTTTCTGGCCGCTCTGGGCTTTGTATAAGAGTCACCCACTCTTATGCTCTACACATATGCGTAACACGGAACATCGTCAGGAAAATGTTAACAAATATACCTCCTATTTTGCGCTAACACAAAATAGTAATAAGCAATGCATGTATCTGCCGCACGTCATAGGACGAATATTCAGGTACTTTATTGCGAAGCATCAATACAGCGAACCCTCTTCAAAAATTCCTGTTATAACATGTTCTTGCAACTACCAGGACTCTTAACAATGACTGCCATCACTGGCTTAATCACGTGATCCATTCGAAAAACATTGTACGCGTGACATCTTTACCATTGCGTCTTCCCTCCTACGTTTACTCTACATGAAGGCAAGTCTGTAACATCAATTTACATATGAGGATCTTGGTATCAAGGTGAGAAAACTCTGTTTTGGGAGATTTTGAGATAGTGACTCATTCTTATGAAACCTTGTGCGCTGAATTCAATGTGCAAGTGTTTGGTTTAAAAATAAAATGTGCAAAATAAGTAAAAATCACATTTGAATATATAGTTTGGTTTTTAAAATCTAAACAATTCCATCATGCATTAGCTTCAAAGTTCAGCAACAGCTCATTAAGATGGCAGTGTATTCCTCTAATATGTTTCTATCTTGCATTGAAAACTGTCTCTTATCTGTATGTCTCTTATTCGTTGCACAAAATTTCAATGCTGCTCCTACAAATTCAAGCCTAGAGAGTTCAAACTTTCAGGGAAGAAAGTTCATAACCGATTGAAGAGTTCTATCCCTGGTGATCATTTATTATCCATTTTGTTCATTGTTGAACGAGCTTTATTGTCATAGGTTTGTATATTCACAACAACAATGAAGCGATTTCAACAATGAACAAAGAGAAAAATACATCGGCACTGATAAAGCTCTTGAAATGGCTGAACGTTTAAACTCTCTAGGCTGGAATTTGTAGCATTGAAATTTCGTGCAACAAATGAGAGACATGCAGACGTCGTGTTGTCATTTAGAGTTTAGAGATCACTGCTTTGCACAGATCTTATAGACACTAGCTCATTCACGTGCACATTGAACTTATTCAATATAATAGAGGAACAAATGTAACCAAATTTCTTGTTTAGTTTAGTTAAAACACAAGCGTATCATGCTGATATCTCGGGTTCAATTCCCACTCACACCAGCGTTTCTAAATCGTTATTAGGAGACCAAAAATATTTATTGCTACACTCAAACTTACACATTCAATTAACAGTGAAAGGACCAAAACTTGACGTAATCAACGTGTGCAAAACATGAATTTTTAAAATGTAAAAGTAGTGTTTTATTTATATTAAAAAAAAGTTGATTTATTTTCAACGTTTTATCATATTTAGCATTACGGCATCTGTACTCGTAGGATAAAGCCCCCGACGATCATATGTTTCAGGGTAAAATAGCTGAATAAAGGTCGTAGCCAGAATCTGTCTTCCATAGATAAAATTCCTACCATTTATATGCTGTCTCTAGGGAAGAAAAAGGCTCACAGAAACCACAGTCAAGATGTCCAACAGATTGTAATCTGTGACGTCTCCTCATTGCTAATGCTTTGTCAACAATCTTCGTTACTAGGGCACACAGGGAGTGAGTACATTCTTTTGTTATTGCGAACATTATTAATTATTATTTATTGTTGGAATATGAGAAGAACTGTACCTTTCTTTGTGTATATAAGAAATTCTTCATTGTCCATATATTGTGAAAAAAATAATGAAATCATTTAAAAAAAAAGGTATGCACATTTTGTTCTGAAATAACCTTAATTTCTATGCTGAAGTGTAAGTAATGTGTATACGAAGAGGTGTAGGTGTATCTTTCCCTGAATACTTTGAACCCTTTCTGCGCACTTCGTATTTATAAAAAAAAGTTTTCAAAAATACTTCTTGTACACATTTTAATCACAGTATATCCTAATAAACTCCGACCTACCCATTTTTCCCCACCTAACTTTATATTTATATATATATATATATATATATATAGAGAGAGAGAGAGAGAGAGAGAGAGAGGGGGAGATAAAAGTAAGATATTCGTTCTGTTCTTCATAGTTCAGTTGCTTGAAGTAATAGTCTGTCATCAAAACGACTCTGGTTCAATTCTTGCTTCTATCAACAGCAATTTTTACTTCTTTCAAAAATACGAAAACCTATTTATGATACATTGTAGCTTATTTAAACATGTGTATATAAATGTGTACAAAAAGTGCTCAAATAATGATAAAAAAAGTATAAAACAAGTGATTAAAACGTGTGCGAAGGATGCTCTTAAAATGTGGAACGTTATACATATAAGTGTGTGTTATACATAAAATTAGGCAAAATGAAAAAAATAAAACGATATCCATTGTTTTGTTGAATTTTTTCTGTTTCACGATTAATTAATTAAGTACGCCATGAAATACCCAATTGGTTATACAAGTTATCTACTTGTTATTTCAATAAATAGAACGTAGTTATATGTTTTACTAAATTTGCAGTTACATAATTATAAGACACTTAATAATGCGTCAAAATCACTTTCCGCTCGCCACAAAAAGGAAAGAAAACATTTATTAGCGTTTATATCGTTAAACATACTAAGCAGAGTTGAAACAAGGTCACTTTTGGTGACCCGGTGCGAAACTTGACCCGAATGATCCAATGACCCATTTCAGCTCTGAATACTGGGTCACTTTAGTGACTTTTCCAGTATTTTAATGTTATTTTTTTTTGTACGTAGTGACAAATTTGAAAAGCTAATTTACAATCTATATTGGACAAACTACACGCGTCGACGAATACTTTTTAAATTCGTTTAAGAAAGAAACTTTCATAATTCAATTTCAGTGATGATTCATTTTTTTTTACTAGAACTAGCCAAAGCGCCCGCCTGTTGGTGCGGGATGGGTGAAAAACGTTGGCGACGCAAATAGTCGTACTACTACTACTATTACTACTACTACTACTACTACAATGCTTTAAAACATTAAATCTAAATATTTTTATTTATTTCTGATTGTTGTTTTAACTTAAAAATGGAAATAATATATTTGTTGCATTGTTTTGTCGTAAACAATGGAATTGCTGTTTTTATTAATTAAATCGCGGCACATACACTTCTGTTACTTAAAATTCCTAAACTCCTCCTCCCAAGGAAAACTTTAGCAACATTTGGTTGAAATCAGAGAACCCATGTACATTTAAATCGTGTTCAAACAAATAGACATTGTTACGCAGAGTACAGAGTAGCACTTATCAGTAACCGGTTACTCAAAAGATGTCAGCACTATGGAATTCTCGAACATTTCTTAAATTCTTTTTTTTTTAAGAACTTACTTGTTTATTATTATCTAAGTAATTATTATTATTATTATTGTAGTTATTAGTATTTAGTAACAATAATTGTACTAATGGACTAAATATTCTTTCCAAAATTGGAAATTGCATCTTCAGCCAACAATTAAAGCAATAATGACCATGATATTCCGTGCATTGTTTTCTCCTGTATATTTCCTTCAGTTACTATGTTCTCACTTTAACTTGGCTACTTTTTCTCTAAAAACATCCAGTGTCATGTTGAGTAAGCTCTCTTTGAGTAAACACTATTATTTTCACATTAAATACAAGAAAATATAGCTTGGGGTCCTCAAGTTTTCACAGGTACATCAAGTTTGTACAGCAGCTCAAACATAATTCGTTATATTACTAGGTGGTGAATCGGCATCTCAAAAGCACCTCCCATAGAGGTTTCACAGGGTTTATATCCGGAGATAAATAGTTTTATTCCATGTGGTGTTGAGTTCAGTGGAGTACTCTTCTCACCATATCCACACAAACAGAGGCGTCTTGCTAGAATTCTTCACCGTTTCTTTGGTTCCAGATTAGCATAACTGGTATCTCAAGAAAAACTGCCAGGATTTTCAGTTTCGGGGGGGGGGGGGTGTAAAGTCATAATTGGGATGGTATAAGTAGACCATTGCAGAGTATATAAAATTTTAACCGTAAAAATTATAAAGTTGGGGTACTCAATATTTGGATGGATGACACCCTCAAATTCAAAGGTCGAGTAGAATCTCTGGGTGTCTAGAATGAGGCTCGAATTGAGAACGGGAGTAATCGAACTATGCTATCTGTCACCAGTTCTTCAATGTGCAACTTCGATGTTCATAAACTCAGAGCAAACTCAATGCTATGAGTGCGTGTAATTTCGAATGAGATTCCCATGAGCCGCCTGCTTCCATAACCCTTAGAAGCTAAACAACACTGCAGTGTCTTATGTAGGTACTTCGTCTCTGATTAAGGATCTGAATTTCCCCACATTTGCTTGCTTATCTGCAACAAACATATAAGACAGACTTTGCTAGCTACGAGCATATAAAGTCCTTCGGCGCTCACTGTTTTTCTTTTTCGTTATGGCTAGTTATATGATTATGGCGTACGCAGTTTCGACACCGTTGATCAAGTCCAGAGCTTACAGCACTTCAGAAAGACACTGCGTACCCAATATTATGCATCTCTCTAAGTCCATCAATTACCTCAATTGGACCTATTAATACGTCATAGGGAAAGTTCGTTCGATTTAAAGTCACCGGTTCTCTCATGAATTCTTGCAATCTAGAGTAAAGTAAAATAAGTTATCTATCATTTACAAATCATTCCATACCCTTCCTATTTCTAGAATATATATTTATGCGGTACTATTGGCATTTAATTGCTTTTTTATTTACAATTCGTTTCCCCTTTGGAAGAAGGAGACTTACACAAAAATTTAATACAAATAAATTTTACGAAACAGGAAATGAAACAGAATGAGAATCAAGAGCTTATAGTGAAAGATGTGGATAAAATTTTAGTCGTTGGACTAACTTAATATCAAACCGAGATCTATCGTTTACTGGATGATTGGCCTACCATAGAGCGATCAGTGTCAAGACCAATTCCATTAGTCCCAGTACCCGTAATCCAGTGGTCATGGCCGCGTATTGACAGGAGGCATGTAGCTTCCAGTTATGTTGCCGCGCTGCCGAGCATACTGATTGAGATTTCGCAGAGCTTTGCCTCCATTTCACCAGATGAATGCCGAAATAGTACAAATACTAAAGCCCTACTTTCTCGTCTTGGTTATCCCTTGGACAAGAATTTTGAATTTGAATTTATTTATGGAATTTAGGTATCTATGGCTGAGGCCGGAGTAAGGCAATGCTACAAGGAGTAGACCAGGGCCTAAGTTGAAGGTACACCTCTTACATTTACTTGTGGTTGAAGAAAACCCCTGGAGAAACCTCAGTTAGGATGGTTGATTGCTGGTATCGAACCCAGAGCCTCTAGAATGCGATGTACTCAATCTTCAACGGAGACAAGCACCTCAACGATCACAAAGTAGGGATAAACTTATTTCAGTTCAGCTACCTCAATTTATCCTGTCGTTTTTCAATCAACGACACCACAACCTTTCCGGATGGTATTTTTCTACCATTTGCACTCGTGTGAAATTTACATGTTCTACGTAGATTTTCACTCTTTTCCTCACCTACACTAACTTAGTAGTCCTGACTTGTGTTGAATTTTGTGGACGGACAGACAGACATGATCTATGTGGCTTTGTCCTTGTGACCAGGAGCGTATCCAGTGGACTGTCTAGGCTACCACCGCAGCATAAGCTTGTGAACAAATATTTTGATCTGTACAAGCAATATTAATTTTCATGAAAAGGAGGCCAAAACATTATCATCAATACCCTCCGTACCCTCTTTCTCTTTGGCTAGTGGTAGTTCAAGCTGTGAATCCACAATAAACCACTGTCCTCGACTTTCGTAGACCTTTCCAATAAACACCTCAATCACTTTCGTAGTCTTATCAGTTCTCGAGTCGAAAGTTGTGGACGGATAACAAAGCGGTAATATATGGTCCTCAACAAGGGATCTGGAAAATTGGTACGCACAAAGGAATCTGGTTTCTGGACTGACTCGGGAACCGACAGATCTTTTGCTTCTCTGATTTTGATTACGGAACATATCCGTTGGATCTGATTTCAATTCAATGTCTATTCTGTGCATCTATGAACTAACGTATTTTTTCATACAATAGGTGTAACAAGAACTGACATAATTACTTTCTTTTATTGTCCTTAACAACACGGCTCTATCCGATAGGATTTTCAGTTTCGTTTTGGGGGGGGGGGGGAGTGAAGTCAAAATTGGGAGTATGAAAGTGGAGTTTTACACGAATTTTGACCGAAAAACAACTTTAAAGTTTAGGGGAGATTGTCGAGAATTTGGAGGTGACACCTCCACAGTGGAGAGGGGCGGGGTCTGGCGGAATCACTTTGCTCTACTCACATATTCCTGTTTGGAGAACAGTATTCCTGTTCTAAGGCCAATTCTTGCTCTAAAGTTTCTGTGCAAGTTTATTTACTTCATAAAGATCGTTTCTAGTTAGAGTTAGAGGTAGAGTTAGAGCATGACAATATGGGGGCACGTTATTTTTTGCAACAATTTTAACGCGGTAAATTTCATTAAACATTGAGATATTTAGAAAGCCATAAAGCTTTCAACTATCCAATTATACATTTTAATTTTATCAAAATCTTACGTAACAGACCAAATCTGTGCTCATCCCTGATATTAGTAGTAAACATTTATTTTAAGGTATCTATTTTGTGAACAGTAGCTTACAGTGACCATGTAAGTTTAACAATTTAATGAATTTAGAAAGACTGCACTTATTTATGAAGGTATTTTAAGCCTTTAATAAAAAAAAAAGTAACTAACAAAACATTCCCACGCATGCATATTTTGAGTTACACATGTGTATGCTGTATTGTAACAGCTGAATTGTATTGTATACACATCGTGTGCTTGTGCAAGCGTGAGAATGGAGTGTGCTGTAACTTTGTGTATATATTGCGTACATTATATATATATATATATATATATATATATATTTATTTTTTTTTTTTTTTAATGTGTGTAGGAATGAGGAGAAAGAAGTCAGAGTGATATTATTTAATTAGTATCGCTGTATGTTAGCTACTAACAAAAAATAAACGAAAATAAAAATGTATGGTTGGAAAGTATCAACAAACTCATTCATTTACCTGCTGTGAAGCTGAGAGATGAACAGTTTTGTAATTTGTAGTGGTGTGTGTGTCGTCATGCAGAAAACAACTTTTAAAAAATAATGAATTAATCTATAAAATATTAGTTACAGTATGTATATAGTTGTTGTGGCTTCAATTACTGGAACAGAATTAATTGCAATCTACAGGTAAACCAGTAAATTTTGTATTCTCACAGCAATTAAAATCCTGGATCTAAGGCATAGAGAAGTTCTAATCCAAAATTTAGCTTAATCGCGAACACGTTAAAAAACATGTAATTTTAAATTTTACACTGTTGAAACTAGATGTCGCTAGTAATCGGATAAATGTCAACTGAAATTGTGGATAAATAGTTTAAGGAAATCATAGACAAGAAGGTAGAAAAACATATTCTTTATCTATCTTTCAAACACATTGAACATAATTGAATATTGCCTTCATTATTAGTGATTTTCTCTTATGCATTATTTATTATTACCATTCGAATTGAGAATGTATAGGTATAGACTCTTTTTTTTTTAGCTGACTACATAATCTAATTTCAAAGAGCGCTTTATTTTATTTCCAAAACAGCTCCTGTATTTTGTTCGACAAAGTAAACGAAGGAACAAACGCTTCATTTAAAAATCAGGGAACTTTTAATCTAATCGCAGAGCTCTTTCTTTAACGTTCACAAAAAAAAATGTGCTAATTCAATAAACATAAGCCTAACAAAACAGCAAGCTAGCTTTAGTTTGGCTTATATTTCGTTCACTAGGTATACATTATTGTTTTTTGTATCAGGAATATACTGTATAAAGACGAATGTATTCATGTATAGAGAGGCATCGATATATTGTGGCTGTATGCTTGAGAAGATGAGCTTATATATATTTTTTTTAAAAAAATAGGTTGGATTATGATATGTTTATGTTACTTTAGAAAGTAGGTGACGACAATTTCACCATGTTTGCAAATCTGCCACCTACCATGTTCTCTTTGTTTTGAAGCAAACGAAAGAGTAACTGCTTTCGATTTTAATATCGTCTAACGTAAGTCCGCCAAAAACACAAACTCTCAATGAGGTCAATTGCGACTCAAATGGAGAAACAATACGCCGTTATTTTACTAACAGAAGCATTTACCTCTGTAGTAGGTAGAAGAATTATGAGGGAAAATAATACACCAATTACAAGTGCATGTTTCTGTCAAATTGGTGCAATATTCAACTACACATATCAAATTTATGCTTAATTATTACTTTAAACTTTCCTGTGGTTGCGTTCTTGACTGAAAACTCCAAAGATTCTTCGTATTTATAATTCAGGAAAGTCTACCGTCCTTATTCAGATCCTAAGCGAAAGAGAATTTCGTCAATCTTGCTGTGTAGGAGAAATCTTCGTATCCTGGACTGCCATGCAACCCACCGTTAAACCTAGATCTGCGGGCTTGCATAAGTTGTGCACAAATACTATAATATAAACCATCACTAACGAAAACTTGCTTTGTAATGCGACGAAAGATTCGAATTCGACAAATAGATCGATCTTGGCTCAGTGGAGAAACGACATATCGAAACTGAATCACATTCAATATCACACTCAATATTGAAATCTTGAACTAAATATCGAAGTAACGATATATCGAATATCAAGAGGTTCTAATATATTTTTCAATATCAATTTCGATTCGATATATCGAAAATTCGAATATTCTTACTCCAAAGTCAATAATTTCATAGCGATTTTATATATGACAGAAGAAGTGTGCATTTCCAAGGAAAATGCATTTACCCATAAGTTGGGATACGTCGTCAGTTCTCAATTGTGTGTGTGCAACAGTATGTGGCTTAAAATCGTGACAGATGGAAAGTAAAACAATAAGTATAATCCTTTAAAGGGATGAAATCGAAGTAAATGTCTAAGGGTAGAGGTAACACAAAACTATGACAATTTAACAATGATGTCAACAATGTCTAGATAAGAATCTAAATCTTACTTCTAACATATTACTTGATCATAGAGCTCAGTAGCATTGTTGTAAATCTTACTAATTTAATTTAATAGCTTATCAGTTTAAACTTCAAGTAATAACATCGCAGATATAATAAGGGTCCACGAATATGTATGGGTTGGTCCGAATGAATGTCCACCCGAGGAGCGTCATGTCCAAAGGACAAGTGAATGAAAACTACATTATCTGGTTATTCAAAGTAGTCGCCGTCTGCATGCACACATTGTTGCCATCGCTCAATCAACGATTAGATTCCGTGGCAAAATAAGACTGGAGTCTGCGATGCGAAGAAATTCTCTACTGTGCAGCGCCCGATCATCAGGGAATGTCTTCGCTGGCAGGAAGTGATCGAGATGCCGGAAGAGGTGGTAGTCAGTGGAAGGGAGATTAGTGGTATACGGCGGGTTAGGAAGGGTTTTATACTGCAACTCATGGAGAGCCTGGACCGTTCTTTACGCGATGTGTGGGCTGGTATTGTCATGCAATATGAGGACGCCATGTCTGTTGACCATTGCTGGATGCTTGCGGACAACTTTGCGGTGCATTTCATGGAGTTCAACACTGTAATGATCTGCAGTGATTGTTTAACCTCGCCTGAGAAAGACATGATGGATCACTCCCACCATACAACACCTTCCGTGGGTGGAGAGCTGGTTTAGGACGCCATCTTGGACGTTGATCACAATCCAACCACTGTCCTGACCGTTTGTGATTGCCATAGCAGATCCATTTTTCATCTGAAGTGACAATCCAATGCAGGAAATCTTCCCGCTTATTCCTTAGACTCAGAGAGCTGCATACCTCCATGGGGATTCTTATTGGCCCGTGTCAACTCATGTGGAACCCATGAGTCCAGCCTTTTGTTTTTCACCTTACCGATCGCACGGAACCGCCAATTGACAGTAGTATGGTGTATGCCCAACTCGTCTGTATTGTCACGAACACTTTTCCGAGGGTCCAGTTCCACGGTGTTCTTGAGCAGCTCATCCGAACACGATGTTGTTCCCTGCTCACGACGCTCATTTTGTAATGTTGTGTCAAAGGGAAATTTGACAAACCAACGGTGAATGGTGTGTTCATTCGTCATTCCTGTCCCAAATGCACTGTTATTGTTTTTTGCTGTGCTGAATGTCCCAGTTTAAATTCATAACGAAAAATCACTCGCGATTGTGTTTTCTCCAGGGTGTACTTACATGCGACTCTGCGTAACAACACAGTGTCACCTGACTAACTGCGTACGCCAGCCTGTTTGCTGGACGTATACAGAGTTTGCAACGTTAGACGCGTGACCTCAGTCGATCTCTCTGCTGTGTTGCTGAGGTGCATTTCCCACAAGGCGTAAAAGCGGTCTTTTCATTTGCACCAACCCAACTGATGAGAAACTGAAGGTGCTCCAATTTCTTGCAGTAAATTACAAAGCATAGTTTAAGATTGCGCTAAAAGTAATCAGATAGCAACACTGTAATAATTTCTAATATTTATTAAATAATAAATGTTATTGCAAAGTACCTGTTTATTTTGTACTGTAAAATTAATCTTTCTTTTACGTTAATTTTACAAGCTTTGTTTAGAGATTCTTAGAAACGAGATTTCGTTGGAAAACTTTATGTAGACCGTTTTTTATCACTGTTCCATGCGGGTAGAGACACACGGACCAGTGCAGATAACACACGGCACAAAGCAGCGCCTGCACATCTGCGATACATAAATAAAAATACGCTTGTTGGAGAGAGATATTTTTTTTCTAGCCAACATAGATATTCGCCTTTGTTTTTATATTCCGTAATATATTAAATAAAAAAACAAACGAAAAAACAAAATCTGCAAAACGTTGCAAGAAATCTTTGGAATAACAAATTATTAATATGTTCTTTGTTTTGTCGCTGACATCGCATCTTTTTCTCCAACCTACCTCTATCTCGTTCTCTGAATATTATTATTGATATCGGCCCGGACCGAACGAGAATGGCTTCATCGTATACGGTGGTCAAGCCAATATAAATATAACAAAAAAAGAAGGGGGGAAACGATTGCTGCTGACGCTGCAACCAGTTACGGTAGATATGGCTGTTTGTGGTGGTGGTAGTGAACAGGGCATTGACTTTTCATAAAACGCTTGTCACGTGATCTGTACAGCTGACACATTCAGAACTTTGTGAACGAACCAAGAGTAAAACTGAAAAAAAAAACAATCGCTTCATTCCATCCGTAAATGTTCCTTGTATAAGGTTCAATATAGTTCAACACTAAAGTAAGTTATACCTAAATACACTGTAAAAAATAACATACATTTTAAAATTATCTCTGGCGTACCTAAAATATACGAACTTTTCATAACTTCTTGCATATTTTTTTTCAACTGTGATAGCTCTCTGCATAAATATTTTTGTACACACATATCAATAGAAAATGGTCAAGTTACAAAACATGGCAGGTGCGAAACCAATATTCGATATAAAGTCATTCCATATGTTGTGTTTGCAATATACATTAGTTGAACATTGCCAAATTGTGAACATTTTAAACTGAAAGAAAAAAAATCACGAATCATATTCCATGAATCAGAGTGTACAGTTTTTGTACACTGCGGTGATCATCCATAACGTTCAGCAACTAAGCAACAAAGAACGTCACTTTTCGTGAGATTTATTGAGTAAATTCAAAGAAGTGCGTAAGCCGAAGATTATCATGAGATATTATGCACAAAAAATATTTTAAAATAATTCTGAAGAATTAAGTGCGCTAGAATTGTTCAAAAGCTAACTTTTAGAAAAATATATTTAAAAATAAACGCTTTATATTTCTTGCACAAAGTCCTTATACTTTCTTGATTACCAAATCAAAGATAATTTCAGCCGAACACATGCACAAGACATGAAAGAGTAAATTCAGTTAGTGTAATAATACTGTGATTAATGAAAATAATGAAAAAAAAAAAAACATCTGACGTTTTGAGAAGAAGAGAAAATGAAAATTTCTCGCTATCGTATTGAACCGACTATTTGTTTCCGTTCATAACGGTATGGTCTGTTAAACACCGTACAATCTGACTGATTGGAGGCGAAATCATGAAAGCACATTTGTGTAACGATGGAAATTCTAATGCAATTTCATAAGATACCTTCACAATTCCACTCGACTTGATTCTCTGTTGTCTGCGTAAAAATAAATATTGATTTCTGATATATTTTCATGACAGTCTGAGAAGCACTACTACCTAATAAAGTTTCGCGGAGAATTTACTTTGGGTGGAACATACGTTGAAAGAATGAGGTAACAAATAAACCTATATTCTGTACGACCTAAACTATGTTAGGGGGGTAGTGACTAGTTAAACGACATCGAGATCATGGCGGCACTTCCCTAGTTTCTGGGCATGTCTATTTATAAAATTGTTATCCTGACCCTAAACAACATGTACTCTAACTTATATATTAAGGTAACCGATAAAGTTTTGTCCGTTTTTCACGTAGTCGAAGTACACGCCCTCCCCACACCATTGGTTGAGAGATGAGAGAGATAAAATGAAGATAACGTGTTAGTGAGTCTTTTCTCTTGGAGCTAGTTGGTAGTGGTCATTGCTGTTAAAAGGAACGTAAGTTAGAACAGGTGAAACATTACAAACAACATTATACGGGCCTGTGGGTTGTGCGAGTTGAAACTGGGAACGAACGCTATTGCAGTAGGAAGAAAAATATACCAGGTATTCTGTTGGGATGTGGAAAATTAGCGAACAGTACGACGGTGGTTTGATAAACTTCAAAACGGCGATGAATCCCTCCAGCACGCACCATGTAAGGATTTCTACAATCCATAGATAACGAGGCCCTCGAGACACCTATTAAGGCTGATAATAGCCTTACATTGTGAGGAAGTATTGAATTGCAGTGTGGAAACCATTCTACATCACCACCATCAGCTTTGGAAACTGTATAAAAAGGGATTATATGCCCCCACATGACTTCACTGAGACTCAGAGAGCGACACAAGCAAATGACTGTCTCTCTTTGCAGTCTTGTAGGAGAAATGATCCTGTTTACTAGGAGTTTATATATCATTATATAAGTACATATAAGAGAGATGTCCAACCGTTGGTTGAATAGATAGCCAACCAACCTTTTACTTTCCGTAGTTACAGCATGTAGATTAGTATTAAATGTCATGTTATGATCGAAACATACATTTAAATCTTTTACGCTTTGGCTTCTATTTATGGTATTGTCCATTAAAAAGTCCATGTAGTTTCTTTTACGAGTAAATATAATAAAATTAGTATTGACATTATTTATACTCATTTTATTTTCTTTACACGATTTCTTTACGCATTTTATATCTTTCTGTACTTTATCAATACCATTTCTGTTGGTAAAGGTCCCAAGCATATTTAAATCATCGGTATACAGTAGAGGCACTGTATATTTCACCAGTGAACTTACACACATTAAAAAAATGCTTGTTAATTCAACACATTTTCGGTGTACCAGCATGACAACCACTTTTTTTTGTGTTAAATCAACTCAACACACGGTGTTGATTTCGGTATTAGCAGCAAGAAAAAAAGTTACGGCTGCAGCGAGATTTGAACATGAGTTGCTGAGGTAGAAGTTCAGCGTCGTACCGTCTGCCAGAAAAAAAAACACTATATTCAAACAGTATAGATATAAAAAAATATGTTGCTTAACTCCAAACACTAACAAATTTACCAGCACAACTTACGTCATTGTTTAATTACTTTTCAATTTGTCAGTTAAGGAACCGAATTCTCATTCATTGAGAATATGTTCTATTTGTATGAAAGCAAGCGATCAAGATGGCAAATCGAACTGTTAACAGTATCAAATGTTTTTTCCACATCAAAATATATCACATCACATTGCTTTCTGCTTGAGATATTTTCTTGTATATAATTAGTAGCTTGACCATGATTCGTGAGAGTGGATTTGCCAGTTTAAAAAAATGTTGGTTATCTTAAATTACTTGCCTAAGATTAAACTGTAAATGTTGTGCAATAATCATTTCAAAAACTCTAGAAAAACCATTCAATATAGAGACAAGTCTGTATCTTTTTACAACATTGCTTTTTCCACCTTTGTACACAGGTAATACAAGGGCGCGTTTCCATTCCCTGGGGAAGTAACCTTCTTGGAGTGATTTGTTAAAAATTAATTCCATTTTTTTAGTTATATATGGACTAGATTCCTTGATGATACTATACTGCTTGACAATTGCTAGGGACCAGCTCGAATTGGGCTTTTATTTTATTTCTGCGGCCAGTATTTGCACAAAATGACCAGTAGATGGCAGTAGGGAGTAGTCGTGGCCTTGGGATTAAACAACAGTGCGAGACGAGCGCCTTTATCAGCAAAACTCAACCATAATCAGTCGAAAGGTCGTAACAACCGTAGGCGGTCGAACAGAGCGGCGGGACGTTTCAGTGCAATACTGTTCTGTAAAGTGACTTTTCTATTGGAAGATGGCAGAAAGGGATCATCAGAGTGATTATGATGGCGGCAGGGTCATAGATCACCTTGAGGCAGGTCAAACTGTCACGAAGGTTGCGCTTGCGATAAGAGTTTAACCGATTGTGATTTTGTTGTCTGAAAAAGCCACTGTGATAAGAGGAACGGTCGTGCCTGTGCATACTGACTTTCGAGGAAGGAGTTCCATAGCTCGAGAGGATCGTTATGTAGTCCTATTGGCTAAAAATAATAGATCTGCTACTCCTGCGCAGATTGCTCAAGTGCGTCAAACACCCATTTATCCCTCAGAACCATTTTGCGACTACTGAATAGTGTCGGATTATATGCTCGGAAGCCAATTCGGTGTGTGCCATTATCTCCAGAACATCATCGTTCCAGATTACAGTGGTGTATAGAACCCCGTGATTGGGATCAATAGTAGTGGTAAACGACGATGTTCTCAGATGAATCCCGGTTCAGTGTGGCTATCGATTCAGGACATCAAGTGATCTGTGCAGAATGTGTAACATGTTGATAGCAGCGAAGCTTGTTATGTCTCTTCCCTTGTATAATGGGTAGTAACATTATTCATAAAGTTTAATAGGGCAAAATATTACATCCTTTGAGAATTTCCAATGAAGAATTAGGATACATTTCAAACGCGATTTCTTCCAAAGTATTGGGTGAAATTCCAAAATAATATTTTTACAAATAGAATAAAAGGAGCTTTTAAAAGATGTCACTTGACCCATGCTGTTATTTAAGAAAATTAAAGGTTTTTGCCACTAGACCGCAGAGAATACGCGGTTAAATTTATCACAGTAATTCGTCCCCGTCAAAACTAAAGTTAAAAATTTCGAGATTTTTTTAAAGAAACCACTAGATTACGAAGGTGGTTTCATTGGACAACCACTTTTCATTGGACAACCCTGTATATTTTCATCAGGTTTCTAAGATTGGAACATCCACAATTTGTTGAAACTTTTAGCAATGAATCTTTACACTTGTCTTATCTCATAGGAGCAATATTTTTGTCTTTTATTGTTTATCAACAACCCTAAACTAATTGTTGTTCTACTTGGACATATTATGCACAAATGTTTCACATATTTTAAAGATATTTTTTTTAAATAAAGAAGGAATATTAGAACAATGTTGAAACTGTTATCACTGAACATCTACTGTTCTCTTAATTAACAGGTGCAATTTTATTACTGTCATTCATTGCCAATATCATTAAACTAATTAAGGTTTCATCAACCAACGATACAATCTTTTTTTAATTTTTCGTGTATTTAACAAATCCTGTATTCAAATCTGGTCACAGAATACATCTTCCGAACTTTTAGGAGGAAAGTGTATGTCTTTTAGGTAATCCTGCTAAATTTTCACGTCATTGGACACTAATAACAGAAATTATACATTTGTTTATGGAACTTCATGATTTTAAACGACAATCGCGAATAGGAGATATCATGGTTTTCGACCTTTCTTTGACATCATATATCTCTGGAATGAAAAGGAGTACAAAAGTGATATTTTACATTTCTTGCTAACTTGATCCGTATTACTTGGAAAAAGAAAATAATTCAAATCTGAGAAGTTCACCCTGGAGGTATTGGGTTAATGGCCTTATTAAAATTAATTCCTTATTGAAAATTATTGGTTTTCAAGCCATTTTATTGGTATATATTTTGATCTTCACTACAACAATCTAGTGATTTCAATAACGAACTCAGCTCGTACAGAAATTTTGAAATAGTTATGGACATCTACCGTTGTAAGTTTGAATTCAGTAGGTTCGAATCTATAAAAGCAGCATTTGAAATTTCGTATCTTTAAGATGAAACCATTAGAGACATACCAACACTGTGCTCCCATCTAGCGTTAATGATAGCAGTTTACAATAATCGTAAAGGATATGCAACTAAATCTACTTTGGAAAGAGAAGAAAAAAAAGAGAAAACAAGATGAACAGTATTAAGGAGAAAATATGTAGGACAAAAGAGAGGAAAGATAAGCGCCAAGAACGGAGAAAACTTTGAAAGATTTTTCACTACGAATATAATCCAATAGCTGGAACATGAAGAGAAAATTTATGGTGAAAACTAGAACTTCAATTGATTAATTATTGACAATTGTTTGACCTTATCTTCGACACTGTTTCAGATCTAAAATGTCCCTTATCATTAGCTTACTTTTTACAACAGATTGAAATTCAAAAACAGATAAAATATTACTCTTTCGTCTTTTTTTTTACTATCCAATTACGTAACAGCGACTGCAGAGCCAGGATATTTTCCTCGTAAATGAATTATACTGATGATAAGATACATAATTGTGTAAGTCAGCTGTCATGACTACAGACATGAGCCATTTTTAAATGACCATAACTTCTGAAAACGTACAATTTTGAAACCGAAATGACGTACGGAGTGCGTTCAATTCTTGCTTTAACGAATTGAAAAAGAAAAAATATTGAAATATGAGAGATTAATCACAAGATACTTGACACTTTCTTTGTTTATTCCAATTTTCAGGCAGACCTGACTTACACCACTATGAATCTCAACGTTCTATTTCTTGTTCAATACATTGTTTATTCAGACCTCACACAATAACTTTTCCACTAAGGTACTTTTCCTGGAATCCACCTTTTCACCAGGAACAGTGGATTGGCTTCTTTTCCTGCATGTATATGTTTATTCAGAAAAATGTCAATAGTTCCATGAATGATGTGCCTACCACAAGAACGTATTGATGTGTTAGATGGTCAGTATCGGACGGGAAAGCTCTTTGTTTTTTTTTCTTATTTGTGATCGGAAAGCATGATATATTTTTAGGACAAAGCAACTTCCTCCCCCTTCCCAACACACGAAAAAGAAAGGCATAAGATTCTTACCGTTTTCTTCAGTGTTGTAGACGGAATCGCCCTTATGCATCACATTTTCTGTCTACGAAATACAAAATAGCTTTGGATCCTAAGAGATAATATAGATACTGTGATTTTGCCTTTCATAAGTTTCAGTTTGGTAACCCAAATCTTTACATAAAACTTTCAATGTAATTTTGAGTTATGACGAAGCTGTTCTATAAATCGTTATTGAGAAAAACCAACCTAGCTTTCATTTCTGTCCCTCTGATGTCGTATTCTTTGCGACATATACACACACATTCATCTCTATATGTG
>JAGDQP010006716.1:33067-70789 GCA_022664845.1 Lepisma saccharinum | reverse complement strand
TAAAATAAAATAATGGCTGAGCAAAGCACTACAATTTATTTTAAAAAATTAAAATTTTTTAAAATAAATTGTAGTGCTTTGCTCAGCCATTATTTTATTTTACCTTTGGTATATAAAAGCAAAGCTTTCGTATGGAGAATTAAAATTCGGTTAAACACTTTAACAAATACGTAATAAAAAAACACATCAGTTTTTAAAGCCTAACATGTAAGTGTGACTGTGACTCTGTCTTTCACTGCCTTGCTTGTGCCTCTAATTATCAGTCTCATTCGGATATCTTAGCTTTATTTTAACTTTGTTAAACTTAAACGTTTGACTTAACCGCAAAGCATCAGCCATTAAAAAATGTTTTGTTCTAATTAAAATCTTGTTGTTTGCATTGATATCCATCATTACTCCTAATCTCAAAAGCCAAGACCAAGCTTTGGTTTCTCGAAATTCACTTCCAAATGACCGGAGTGTATTTGGGCGTAAGTTCCACTAAACCATAAACCTGGCCCGGGCATAGCTATTATTCTATCAAAGTCTCTACCAAATCAGTAGTGTCCAAATTAAATATACAAGCTACGCGAAAATAGCTCCCAAACATACTTTAAAAAACTATAGACCCTCCACATAGTGGAGGAGTACAATATGCATAGCACAGAGATATATTAATAAGGTATCAGGGTTACCAGGTACCTGGAAAAGTCAGGAAATTTAGTTGTTAATAGTACAAAAAGTCAGTAACATTATTTTTACTTCTCTGCTTTTTTCTTCCTCTTCTCAGTATACTTTTCTTTTACGACTAAACTCCCTAGCATGAAGGACTCGAAGAACTTAAGGCGACCAACTAAACTTGGTTCTACCAGTCTTACTTTTTGTGAACTTAGTGACAGTATTAATGCTAACCCCTTATCCTGTGATGAGTACTCTCAGTCTCCAGTTGATATGAGTGAAGAAGAGGGAAGTTTGGGTAGATAATAGAGAGACAGCTTATATTAAAGAAGTTTAAAAAACTTTTTTTGTTAAAGAAAATTATTACATTTTAATTTAGAGGAGCATAAAAATCAGGTTTTTAGCAAGTTACTGAAAAGTATTCATCTCATGAATATGTACGTTTTGATATGTAAGTTGAGCTGCAAACGTTATTATAAGCTATTTTATTAATTTTTCTCTTTTTTTCTTTCGATTTTGTTCATGCTTTTTCGAATAAATAAATGTCATAAAAATACACAGAAAGACAGAGGTGGATGTTGTTGTGTTAAAATATCCTCGAATTTTTCTGTTTGAAAGTGTCTCTTTTAATGCGCATTTTAACAAGTAGCCTGTTTATTTTATGTGCAATGTAATTAATATTTTATATATGTACATATTCAGTATATGAAAAATAGATATGTTACAGTATGTTTCAAGACTTGGTGTTGTATATTTTTAAGGTAACATAAACATTTTTTAGTTTTGTTCCTATTTTTCCTTCTTTCAATTTTGTTAATGTGTTTTCGAATAAATACATATAAAAATACACAAAAAGGCAGAGGGTGGATGTTGTGGTGGGCCTTTCTGTGTATTGTTTTCTTTTTTTTTAATATATACAGCTTTTAGCTAACAAAGGTTTTCTAATCGTAGAAGCTAAAATATACACTAGAAACTCAAGAAATTTAATTTAATAGGGAAATGTACCCTACAGACCTGAAAAAGTCAGGGAAAATGAAAATAGAAAATCCCTGGTAACCCTGATGTATGTATGTTTTGTTAATTTTAGAAATTACTAAATTATTTACACTTCTTTCTGACTATGGGATATTGGTATTGATCAAATTTGTGTGTAGTGTGGCAGTAACCTACGGGTGAAGTGAAAAGAAATATTTCTTTGATTTGATTAGCCGTATACCCAAGGTAACAACATACCGAGCGGTCGTGGCTCAGTGGTAGATCGTTGGCTTAGCATTCGGACGGTCCTGAGATCGATCCCAGCGACTGATCATCCTGACTGAGAGTTTTTCCTCAGTCACCCCAGGCAAATGCCGGGATGGTACCTACAAAATAGGCCCTGGCTGGTCTACCTTTCAGCATCCTCTCCTCACCCTATCCTGGCCTGAGCCATTAAATGCCTAAAGGCCAGCCACAAGTTACTGGTAGATAGTATCTGGAATACAAAGACAAGTACTTATATATTCGTAGGTAAATAAAGGATTGAGGGTATCGGAAGCATTTTGAAACAACATATTAATATAGAATTGATACCGAGGATACAGATGCCTAGTTCTGAACCATACGTCTACTTTATACAGAATTTGACCTAGGTTTAGAAACTAGAAGTGAAGACAATTTACTGCCTTCTTAAGTGCGTGTATAGGTCAAAGATCATTTCAAATCCCGAATTTGATTTCGCTTAAAAAATGTTTTGAACTCTGCTCCTATTGTTTTGTAGAAAGGTTGCGAATCATAAATCGATAGTGTAGGTTCAAATCCTGCTCAAACCGGTCAACACAACTTAGGTTTCCGTGCCACACCAGAGAAATTGTCTTAAGACCGTAACCGCTACCTCAGCCTTTTCCTTTCTATGTTGTCTACTGTCAGGGATATATGCCTGTATATAAAAGTTCCGTAAAATCCAGAAATGTAATTTTCAATTCTGAGGTAGAGTATGGAAGTGGAAACTGTGTCAAAAATAAATAAATATATGGCAGAAAAAGGTTATTTCTTTTAAACGCATTGTAACAAAGATCGTGAACGTTGTGTCATGTTTATTTTCGTTATTTGTTGGCTTAAAATGGCTTTGTGTGTTGGATTATATTGTTCTGTCGGAACGACTTCTAACTAATGCACCCTTTTATTTCAGCCTCTCACAAGAATTCCACTTTTGATATGGTATTGTCTGGTGTGTTCTTCCCACAAACAATAGTTCATACAATTGATTTAGTAGCAGAAATCCTGCGAGTTATGAAGCCCAATGGGATGCTTGTGCTGCAAGAAATAGTCACAAAGTCTGACGTTGGAGAAGGTTCTTTGAAAAGTGCGTCTAAATTGGTTGCAACTCTAAAGATGTCGGGGATGGTGAAGATCTCAGAGCCTGAAGATACAAAATTGTCAGAGAGTGAAATTGGAGAACTGAAGAAATTATTGAGTGTTAATGACAATATTCAACTTGTTAGGATAAATTGTCAGAAGCCAGACTTCGAGGTACGAATCTAGTTTCAAATTTTAAATCGTGTTGTGTCTACAATGCAGGTTTTATTGTTGCTATCGGATATCTCCTTGTGTTTCACTTAGTAGGTGAAAGAAGTGATTGCTAAAACAGAGTAAATCTTTGCGATCGGTTTTAGGTCTTGAATATGGAACACCTAACTTATAAACATTTACATGACGCGAATATGCAATACTGTTTAAAACTCATATTTTTATTTTATTTGTCTGTATTTTTATGTTTAATTCTAATTCACCGTTTAATCTCAGAGTGTGTATACTATAGCATCTCCCAAAATAGTGGAATATCTGGAGTTTAATGGACAGGGTTTCGAACATCACATTTAAACTTCATTGTAAAACACAATAGTTCAAGATTGTTACAGGCACAAACAATCCGTCCTTTTACGGTCTATATTCTTCATATTGTGTTGTTGATATCGACTGTAAATGTAATAAATTATTAAGAATGATCAGGAAACTAAGCTAGCCTTACTGTAGGTTGGGTCTGCTGTTTGGTAAAGACTCTCCATTTCCTTCTGTTCTTCCACTGTTTCAATTTGTGTACGTCTTTCCTTCCCGTCCTCTATTCCTGATGCTGCTTGTAGCCACTTTAACCCACCTGTCTCTCTGTCTTCTAGATCCATTTCCGTAACTTTTCCACTGTAATACTTTTCTTAATTCATATTTTAACGTGTCTATACCATTTAAGCTTGCTCCTTCCTATTCTTTATTGTTTTGTTTTTTAACTCCTAGTTTCTCTCTCACTTTACTCCGTCTCACCAAAGTACCGAAAGGAGAGCCGGGTCGAGAAAATTTACTGTGCGAACTATCGTAAAACGGAGGCACGCGTCATTATTATTTCTGCAAAAAGCCACTAGTGTATATTAAAGTTGGACACTAAAATTGATGCTCAGATTAATTTTGTCTTATTAACATGAAGATTGTTTAAAATTTGTCGTTAACGAGAGGGGTATTTATCAATATTGGAACCATTGTAACAAAGATCAGCTAAGAAATGACTTCGTTTTTAGGTAGATTCGATTCTCTACCAAGTTTCCTGCTTATGTGTATTGTCTCTCGACATACTGCCACACTCGTCCATCGTCTTCTCTACCCAGCAGCGCTGCTGAACAATATTTTTAGCGTATAAAAACAAATATAGAATCACTCAGATACATTGCTATTTAAAAGAAAGACAGCCTTGTAAGCCTTTGTCTCGAATATGCTGATGCACACAGAGAACAGCAACTCTATGACCGAGTTGTTTTTCAGCAGCGAGAGAAGCGTGAGGGATCCCTACAGACGAATGTCAGTACGTAATTGAACAGTAAAGCTTTCCAGAAAGAATAAAAATTGGACAATTTCTTCTTTAGTAAGTATTCTTCTTCCAACAGATGTGGGTAGATGGAGATTCACATATATTGAACTTCCCAATGGCATGTTTTTAACAATTCTCATCACTTGACTCTGTTTCAAAGGTTTTACTGAAGAAATTAAAAAATAAAACTGATCCTGAAAATATCCTTTTACAGTGGCTTGCACAACGAGTTTCTGTGGATAATAATATTTCAACATTCCGTAACTACAATTCGATATTTGCTTTTCTGTGCGCTGTACTTCCTGTGCACACTGTCAACCAAAATCTGAATGTGTACGTTTCAACCTTTAGTTGTTGGTACAGTAGAACCTCGATAACTCGAATTCCTTGATATCTCAAAATTTATTTATTTCTCCTTCACTTTCCCTATTGATTTATTCACCTATATTAATTTACCTCTATAAGTCGAACAAAAAGCCTCGATAGTACGAATTTTCGTTGTTTTCTGGACGTGCCACTGAACTTCCATAACTCGAAACCTTTTGCTATATACAAGTCAAAGTTACAGGATAAATAGCTCTATAAGTCGAAGTTTAAGTCCAGTAAACCTTTGTAAGTCGAGGTTTAGGGAATTGAACGATCTGAGCTTTCAAAAATCAAGTGACGATTTTTTTTAATTCGTCCATTGTCATTTTCATAGAACATCACACCAACGGTTAGAAAGGGCGTGAGGCGTCAGCATCTCTCACCACTGTCAGTAGTACCCTAACTACAGAAGAGAAGAGAGAGCTCTTGAAAGAGGTGGATAAAGAAGAGAGGAAGAAAAGCGAAATCGCAAAATAGTGGGATTTCGACGATTTTAAGAAACAGAGTTAAGTACAAAGAAGAAAAAGGACTCGGTATTTCATGTAAGCAAAAAGTGCTGAATTTCAGGACATAGACGAATATGTTGGCAAGTTGTTAAAACAGTTTCGAGACAAAAATATTTCGACTGGAGGGTTTCTTCAAGGAAAGGCTATGGAATTTGCAGAAAAATTGGGTCATGTAAATTTTCGTGCAAGCAAGCGCTGGCTTCAAAATTTTAAAAGAAAGCATCAGATCGTTTTTTAAAGGGTGAGTGGAGAAAGTGCTACTAGCGTCGATGATAATATTTACACTCATTGAATAGAAAATAAAATAAACTGAAGGTTATTCTCCCGACAACACGTTTAATGCCGATGAGACTGCATTATAATTTAAGTGTTTGGCTAACAAAACCTTGGCCTTTAAAGTTGATCCGTATAACGGGGAAAAGAACAGTAAAGAACGTATAACCCTGCTGTTGGCAGCTTAGTTATTCTGGGACAATGAAACTGAAACCTTTGGTCATAGGAAAATCCCAAAACGACGATGTTTTAAAGGTGTGAAGAGCTTCCCAACAGACTACGTTGCAAATACGAAATCATGGATGAACTCTGATATCTTTATTAAATGTCTGCAGGACATGAACAAAGATATGAAGAACAAACAAAAGAAAATTATCCTTTTCATAGACAACTGTATGGGGGCATTCCTGCGCTCAGTAACATTAAGATCTAGTTTCTGCCGCCGAATACAACGTCAAAGCTTCAGCCTTTAGACTAGGGCATCATAAAAAAATTCAGGGTCAACTAGAGAAAAGAGATGCGTCGGCTTTTGAGAGATATTGATAACAAAACTCGAACCAAAATCAATGTTTTTGATGCTATGTGGATGTTGACAAAGGCATGGAACAGTGTCACTCAAGAAACTATTGTCACTTGTTTTAAGAAGAGTGGCTTCAGGGCTACAGGCGAGGAAGACGCCAATGTGGAAGCACCCACAGAAACTCCGACATGTTGGAACAAGGTAACTGGGACTTTCAACATCGGTACACTAGAGTTTGAATAATTCATTCATTTTGATGATAAGATAGCAATTTGTGGCGAACGTTTCGTCGCAGACATCGTAGCTTCAGCGGAAACAGATCCGAGCGAGGAAGATGTTAATGAAACCGCTGAACCTGACCCTACTTTGAACGAGGCTTGTGTTGCCATTGAAATATAGCGACGTTACTTCCAGAAAACGCCTGTTATGGACGAGAGTATCGTGCAGTCAGTTGCTATTCTGAACTCAGCTTTGGACAAAATTGTGGCCCAAGGTACGCAAAAGAAAATTGACGACTTAGGGTCAGTTCTGCAATCGACCGCTAAACTTCTAGTCAGCGCTAAGTTGAGGCCAAGTCTGATCTTGACCAATGAGAGTACGCAAAATGAAAGTTGACCTCAACTTAGCGCTGACTAGAAGTTTAACGGTCGATTGTAGAACTGACCCTTATTCAGTAGTGGAAATGCCAGTTAGTATACCTTATAAGTTTCTTCAAGTTGTTTACACGGTAATATATTCAAAATTTCGCAGTAAGTACACTGTCTGTAATTATTCTTTAGTTTATTTTCTCACTGTATTATTTATGTAGTAAAACAGTAGGGTAATGAATAAATTAATTTATAAATAGAAAAGCACAGCCGAAAACAGGTCCGTCAGTCAGTTCAGGCCCTCTGTATCTCGAAGTCCCGACTTATGCCTCTCAGTAACTCGAACCTCGTTAAGTCGAAATGTTCGATAACTCGAATTTTATATTTTTTTCCTTCAGATTCGAGTTAATGAGGTTCCACTGTATTAGAAAGTACAACTCAGCATATGTCAATTCAACCTAACACACCGGAACGTTGAAGAATTAAGAAGCAATATAATTCGGTCAAAGCCACTAATTATAAAAAGTTATTACATTATGTTGTCCTTAATGTATTTGTTTAGTTATGAATCTTTGTAATGATTAATTATTCTTCATATTTTTCAGGTCGGTTCGTCATCACTGTTGTCCTTTGCAAAGGTTCCAAAAAAGCCCTCAAATGATGTTGCTGCTGTGTGGAAGTTAGATGATACAGTTGACGATGAAATTATAGATTCTGACAACTTATTAGACGAGGAAGATTTAAAGAAGCCAGATCCTTCTTCTTTACGAGGTACAAATTATAGTTAATAACCTCACTAGTTCTATAATTTTATTTTCTTTCCAAAATTTAAAATACTAACCTAAGATTTAACAATACAGTCACGTTAACCCGAAAAAATAGGTATTATAGCTATTTTATAGATATATGCTTAAAAGAAATGAAGGTAGGGACATTTAGAAATACACCAAAGAGATAAGGACATTATAAATAGCATTCTACATGTCTTAACCGTTATGAATATAATACGTCAACGCGTACAAGTAGCAATACGCATATCACAAGACTAGTACATGGGAATTACTTTATTTTCGTCTGAGGGGAAGCGTGCTTGCCTCGTAATAAGTTGGAGTTCCTGGGTTCAAATCCAGGAACCGGACGTTGCGACTGAGGTTTTCCATTGTTTCTCTCAGAATACTTGGACGGTGCCTAGAATTAAGACCAGGGCCACTACTTACGTTACTCTTTATGGAAAAGAAAGTGTCATTCTCTCTCCTTGATCTAGAAGAATAAGTTACTTGACCTCTTGCTTGAGAAGTTTACGAACTTCTGACACGAAAGACATCATGAAGGTGTCAAACGGCTACTTTAAACAGGTTGATTCTGGAAGTCTTGTATGTATATCTCAAATTCCGTATGACTGTCCGATATATCGAACCAAATCTGCACCAAACTTTACATGACTCCTTCATTTAACTAGGTAGAAATCATAGATTATGTTGGGTCCTAAAATTTTTACTCGGGGAGGGCTGTTTTGTGCCCAGGGTATATTGCTCTAGGATACATTTTCTTATATGTCAGTACGTAGCCTGCACGAAAGCTATGTTGTTCAGGTTGCATAAGGAAAGATATGATTTCCCCCTCCCCTGTGTAATAATTATTAAAATTGTTTTACCCAGCGAGTGGTCAGGGAAAACCTGGAAATCGGATTTTTCTTTTACAAGTCAAGGGAAAGTCGTGGAATTTTCTTAAAAGACTTTGAAATTAATGCTACAATCGAGAAACTTGTGCTAGTTCAGATAAGAAAAAGCAAAAGTTATTGACTTTTTCTAATATTTTGATTCTTGAGCCATACAATTGCAGTGGACGTACTGTCTGCATTTGAAAATTGTTTTGAAGATACTCCAAGTGAGAATGAATGGGCCAAAAGTTAATTATAAGTTCGTAAATAGCTTGAAGACCTACCTCAAAACAAGTGCGAATTATCCAGTTAGTTTAGATGGAAGCTGTTGTTTACATGCTGTATTGAAATGTAGTGCATTCAAGACTAAAATTTTGTAAACAAACTGAAGTATAATAATAATACTGTTCTTACGGGCTTTGTACAGTCTATTTCAATGCCCCTTCAAGGAGAGCATAATATATTCGATATTCTGGGTCAACCAAAGTTTCCAATTGATGCCATTCGTTTCCTTGCTAACGCAAATGTTGCAAACAAAACTATATAGCTCTTACCTCACGTGATGATTTATAAAATGGTGCGAGTAGGCATAAGTTATTAGTAGCAAAAGTTGCCTTTTTCAGTCTGTTGCCAGTGAATTTGATCTTCCTTACTGAATTTCAGAAGAATATATCTCTTGTTCCATTTTTATACAGTGCTTTGAATATATTGTTTCAAAATATTATACACAGGTTTGTGAAGGAAAATGTTCTGAAGTATGCATCCTCCTGCATGAATACTGACAGAACGAAAAATGACTTGTTTCTGCAAGGAACATAGACACTGGATTTGGAACGCAAAATGGAATAAAACAAACCAACCTGTTGTAGATTTGGACATCTGAACTACGTTTCCTTCAGAAATGCAGCACATGTTTGCAGAAGTTGAACACTGAAGATGATTGAACTTTCTCAACTCTCATACAGCTAACCAAAGCATCATCGAGCCTCGATCCAGGAGCAGCATAAACAAACATCAGCATCTTCTGCATGTGTTGAACTACAATTGGATCAGTGGTTCTGTTGCAGAGAAAGCTGAACGTCAGTATAAGGAAGTTCGCTGTGTTTCTATCGTCCAAGATATCATAAAAATCTTTTCAAGGCTTGATGATAGACTTGATCAGTCTCGTGGTAGTGCAAATGTGGAGAGACTTCTGGCACATATATAATTGGATGTAATTGGAATGGAAGGACTAGAAAAGCTCCCAGAAACGGAAACTCACGATGCTAAGAATGCACCTACTCGCTTTATTGAAGCTTGGGAAAATCAACAAGAGCAAGAGGTGGGAAAGGAAAGAAAACTAAAAGTAACCGTGAAAGATTTAGAAACCAGAAAGTTAAATCTATTGGAAGACACAAGGAAGTAGAGATGACTAACGAAAATATTGAGTGTTTTGACGAGTCAGTTGTAAGTGTAGTGCAGACAATTCATTTTTACATACCAAGCCTTCGTAGCTGTTGGTAGAGTATTGATTTCGCATGCGAGAGGTTCAGGATTCGATCCCAGCGGGTCAGCCATCCTAAGTGAGGTTTTTCCTTAGTCATACGAAACTAATGCCGGCATGGTACATTCTAAACCAAGCCCTGTCCGGCTTCCTTCTCAGATCCTATCCTGAACCAAAGTTGCTTGAAGACCATAAATCAAATTAAAATGCATTTTGACATACAACAGGAAGTAGATATCGTTAGTGAAATCCATTTATATTAAACTGTTCCATGACGAAAAAAAAAAATGCGGTTAAATTAATTTCCGGTAAGTTTATTTTCAAATGTTTAATTTTATTTATTGCACATTCTACATATTAGAAATGAACGCAGCAGTTGCCTTTAGTGTTGTAATTGGAATCAACAGACATTTTACTTTCAGCATTTGTCAGGAAGGTATGTTTATCAACATCAACCTACAGTATCAAAAATGAAATTGTCAGAGAAATTTTGAAAATTTGTCAGTGAAAACCTGGAAAAGTCAGGGATGAAAAGGCAAATGAGTCACCACCTCGTACAACTGTGGACAAATGTTTGACGCATATCTATAACTAACTTTTCTTACCGCAAAAATAAATGTATTGAAAATCGTATATATTCGTTGATTTACAGATAGGTACAATAACATGACGTACTTTTGTGAAGAAATAGTGTCTTAATATTTAGCTAAAGAAGACTGATAATTGAAAAACTTTTTTTTTCGTTGGCAAAAAATTATGTCCAAAAATTTCACCAAGTTGTATGTATAGTTAGCGTTTTATCCCAGAAAAATATAATTTTATAACGTAATGGAAATAATTATTCTTAGTTTTAATTTTTGTTTGTAGATGTTACACACAGGATGGGCATCTTTGCCAATTTTGGAAATATTCTCTAAACACATGCATCAATACTTTTGTCTATAGCTGTACCATGATACAACATGTAATATTGCAATATTTATTGCGATCTTACAGGTTTAACACAGTTTACTTAGAATGACTGAACCTCGCCTAGAAACGCGTTTTTCAGCTAGTATAAGATAATAGTTAAAATCTTGGAAGTAATAAAAAAAGAATACGTATGGAAATTGGTCTTTTCAGGGAACTCCCTGAATAAATCGACTAAGATGCGCATGGATTGGCATGAGTATCCTATCCATCTCATTCTTGGAGCATTACATTGGGCATCCATCCCACCGAATTTTTAATTATACGGACAAAATATGCAGATACTGAAATACATATTTAGGGTGTTCCGTACATAACATCGTAATATTTAAGATTGTTACCAAAGAAATAATGTAAATAAATCATGAAAGCAAACAGATTTTTAATGAAAGATTCAGAAATTTTTCTTTGTAAGACGTGTACTTCTTGTTGTGTAGATGTTAATTGGCTCAGGTCAACAGGATCTTTGTGTAAAGTAGAAGTTGCCCAGAGGCCATAGATGTTACTCGTATTGCTCTTTGCAACGATCGTAATTCAGGTCTTTCTGTTTGTATTTTGTAGTATGTGGAACAACTGGTAAGAGGAAGGCCTGCAAAAACTGCTCATGTGGACTTGCCGAAGAACTGGCAACAGAGAGCAAGAAGACTGAAGTGGAAAAACCAAAAACTTCAGCATGTGGAAATGTAAGTATATGTACTAAAGTCACTTCTAGTTTGAAGCAAGTTTTCAACAGATACCACATCAATCGTGCATTATACTCCACAAAACGGCGCAAAAGGCATTTTACACATTTTAAAAGCTACTACACACATAGCATGGATTCGTTCAGTGTGTACAACTCGCGGAAATGTGATTCGGTGTATATTGGTATGACAAAAAGAATTCCAAGAATTAGGGTTAAGGTGCATGAAAGAAAGACTAAAAGAGCAAACCCAGCCTCAAGTTTATCGAAACACCATATCGCCTCTTCCCGTATATTATTTAAAACATATTCTCATATTGAAAAAATTGATTTGTTAAAGAAGGCTTGCTACATTATCACTCGTAGTGTGTCCCTCAATACTTATAGAGGCATTCTCAAGAAAACTTAAGCCGGCCGGGTGGTCGAGCGGTCTGCGGCGGTAGGCTATCGACTCAACGGTCCCGGGTTCGAGTCCCGGCAGGGGCATGGGTGTAGATTTTAACACTTAACAGCTAAGGGCAAATCGTGACGGGCCGAAGTCCAAAGTTACTAAACTGGCCCATATAAAAAAAAAAATAATAATAATAATAAATAAATAAAGTTCAAGAAAACTTAAGTTTTTCCTGTTTGGGGAGAAAAAATCGACTTTTCTTTTAAATTTTATCACACCTTTTACAATATTTCTTTTAAAATAAAAAGTTTCCTGTTACACATTATAACATTCAATTATAATAATATGAATTTAAAAATAGTTACCAAATAAAAATCAATGCTTAAGAACGCCTCTTTATTGCACAATTAATTCAAACCAATCTCCTACGCTATATACGTATTTCACCCCATTAAGTATTGCCGTTATAAACTATAATTATGGCAGGGCTGTTCACTTCATTTATCTATCCTACAAAATAGAGGACATTTACTAGATTAGTCAGGTATTTCTTCCTCCAACTCTATTTTCCGTCTCCTTTTACGAACAGCTCCAGTCGATGACTTTTTAAGAGTTAGGCTCCGAAATGTTGAGCAGGAACTTTCTGTTATAATTAACAGACGAGCTGTTCTCGAAAGTATTTATATGTACTATTTTAGTTTTACTTATGGAATAATAATGTAATAATACGTGCGTTTCTTGAATTCCGTAATGTAGATTTTCAGTGAAGGAGCGCAGTATAGTATTAAACAGGCGTCTTCAATTATTTTTTCGTAGGGTCTGGATTTATGGTAACATCGCAATAAAAAGGCCTTTGCGGTTCATATAGTTGGTCGAGTAAGACAGGACTCTGAATGCGAAAGTCGATGTTTAGAATTGGTAGGTGTTGCAGCGGTGTTCTCTTGATTCTTACCCATACCCACACACTCAGCCATCAATGGTGTGTAGTTCCGAAACATGATGAAAGAAGCGCGTGAGTAGGGTTCATTTCAGTTTTGATTTTTTTATTTAAGGCCTTTAGACAACTTTGCCTCAGCCCAAATGTATTATTATGGGTGAATTAATGAAATAAAGAAAGAAGAAAACCCACGCACACGATGTTGTCCACCACAAAGCTCACATGACACAATCGGGATAGAACCGAGCACCTTATGCACCAGCGGTGAGCACTCTACCACTGAGTCACCGCGCACGGTTCAATTCAGTTAAATGCCATTTGTGGAGCGAATATTAAGAGTATACTTTAATGAAATATTTGTGCTGTGTTTGGTAGTTTCTGCTGAGTACTGTGATTTTAATATAATTATTTTTGTTTGTTTACACTTGACATCCTATTAGACTGTGGAGGCCCGGGGATAAGGGCTTCGTGTCCGGATCCGCCATTTGAAGACCCGAGGCATAGATTTTTTTTTTTAAAACTTGTATTTAACGATTGCTGGTAATAATGTAAAGAAAGACTAAAATCGATATAAAGATTTCTTTTCTTTCTTTCGAAGTATTAACAGATCGAAGATATTGCTACTTGGACGATTCCAACTAATCAGGCAGATAAATGTGCTTTTCTAAAACGAAGTGAACAAGAGACAAGCTTTGAATCTTACCTGCAACCAACTATATGGGTTCTGTGACATGATCATTGCCAACAGTGTACAAATTGGAGGGTCGTGGCGCAACAACTTCACTCTCCGCATTCTCCTTGTAATTTCTTCCAACAGGTCGCGGTGGCTCAATGGTAGAGCGCTCACCTCCGATGCTAGGGGTCGTTGGTTCGATCCCTTCTCATACCATGGGCGTTGGTTTTCACAGTGTTTTCCCCGTTTCCACCCACTAATCCTTCATCATCCATCCAACCTGAACCGAAGTTGCCTAATTCATTTCAAATAAGGCAGATTTTTTTAAAAAAAAAAACTGGCTGATTTCTCAGATCTTCATGAAATTGAAATATATTATTTTAGATAAAAAATTATGAGACACCTTTTTTTATATATATATGAAAAAATGGGCCAACGTAGGTTGCTTCAAAGTTTGAAGCCAATTAGTCGCTTGCTTTGGCACCACAAATTTTAAAATTGCTATTTCTTTTTTTTCTCTCTGAAAACTCATTGAAACTTCTTTCAAATGCATACGAAATGGATTATGGGAGCTGATTCTAGGGTATGCTATTAGTGAAAAACTAATATTTTAGTCCAGTTTTTGAGCCTCAAAGTCTAAAAAAACAGCCACCCGCAAAGAAGAAAAAAAAGTTGGGGCAATACCTTAAGATAAACATGTATATATTTTGCGGAGTGTATATGCCTAGTTTCAGCTAGCTTTTGCTTCATACAGTCATGAAAGGTACTAAAATGCGTGCAAAATGTAGAAAATAGGTCATAAAGTCGAAGTTCTGATGTGATCAGTAAGGTCAGAAAACCCACGATTAAGTAGCGTTAATAGTTACTTCTTTTCTTTATAGTATAGAATACGGTTGGAATAACGTGATCTTCAGTATTTTCCTAGTGTTGAAAGCATCGAATCTGCTGCAAAAACATGGGATGATGGAGAGTCCTTCCACTCAGACTACCCATGATTTTGGTTCAAAATAAGCAGTCAACGCACCAGAAAACCAATGAAAATCGTGTGATTACAACTACATTGTATTTCAGAAGTAACCACAGTTCTTGCCTTAAACACAAGTCTTGCGCAGGGAGGGTCACTCAAGTAGACTATTCACATAATAAAAATTTCATTCAATTCTTCAGCCAGGGAAATTGTTCAGTTCCACAAGCAGCAGAACAGTGTTGTAAGGCAACAACAATAGTTACTAGAACCAAATAATAGAATCATGTGAGTGGAAGGACATACGTATTTCCTTCTCCATTGTGTATTTTGACTCACGTAAATCTCTGGTTTTGTAGCAGATTCGGTAATTCAACACCAGAAAACCAATGAAAATCACGTTATTCCAACCGTATTCTATACTATAGTATAGAATAGTTCTATACTATTAACGCTACTTAATCATGGGTTTACTGATCACATGAGAACTTCGACTTTATGACCTATTTTCTGCATTTTGCACGCATTTTTTGTACCTTTCGTGGCTATAGGAAGCAAAATGTAGCGTTTTGGGACGTTGCTAGTGCTCTATGCCAAAAGTAGCTAATGCAAAGAATTACAGATTAAAATAATGTGTGAAGCTGAAACCAGGCATATACACCCGGTGAAATATATATATGTTCATCTTGAGGTATTGCTTGAACTTAACTTAACTTAACTTTTTTTTTTTTTTTTTTTTTTCTTAGGTTTTTAGGTTTTTGAGGCTTATATAAATTAGTCTTTTAAGCTTGTCATTGATAGAACACCCCAAAAGTTGCTTACAGAGTTCATTGTGTATGCATTTGAAAGGGCTCTCAATGAGCTTTCGAAGGGGAAAAATCTCCAATAGTTCCGGAAAAACAACAGTTTAAAATTTTTGGCGCCAGAGCTAGCGACAAACTGGCCTCAAACTTCAAAGGAGCCCAAATTGGCAAAAAAAAATAAAAAAAATTGAACGAAACAAAAAAAAAAACTAATATTTTTTATATAGAAGATTTGAGAAATCACCCTGGCACCTCCTGCCTGTCTGCATTTGGAAATGCCCAAGCACGTTTGCATACCTGAAAGTAGCTACAACTACCATACAGTGTCATCCACTGTTTCCAGACGTATAACTAATGTGTTCCAGATGACGTTTGCCTCTAGAATGACGAAACTAAAGCAGGTTTCCTCCAGGTGTATTTTTTCACATCAAGGTCAATAATGACAAACTGAAGTGCTATTGATTTACTTGTAAACGTGTGTAATGGTCCTTTGACGCCATCAATTAAGAATCATTTATAGAAGTATTGCTTATACTCAACATAGGAGACACTAAATCAATTTCTTTTTCTTTCCCAAACTGACGTTTACAGGATGATGAAATCGCTAATTAGAATTTTGAATTTAATTTTTAAGGGCTTTAGGCAACTCCTACATGGTTAATGCCTCAGGTCGAATGGATGATTAGTGGAATGAAAGTGGGAGGAACCAGGAGAACCCCGAGAAAACCCACGACTACGTTGTAAGAGATATGGTGAAAGTTTCATAACAGGTAAAAGTACAACCAGACATTCGCTCGGTATGGTTTGCAGATACATCGTTCACCGTATTTTTAATAGCTAGAAAAGTTTAATTCGAATTTCTATAATGCTATCAAAATCCAAGGTTCAACATTCCAGCTAATTTGAAAATTTCAGATATAAACAGTAATCGATGGGTATTAAGATATTTAAATCAACTTTTCGACAGAGAATATGTGTATTTCATAAACATATATAATCAAAATTTGATATCTGGTTGCTGCATGTCAATTTCGGATTAAATACAGCAAAACTTGGTTTAAAATCAAACGAAAAATTTCAGTACATACTTTAGCAAATGCAGCTAAAGCGTCGTAAGCGAGGGTTTCGACTTTGTAGATTTGACGGGCGACTCGCGATACTGGCGGTCTTGGTCGTACGAAGATTCCAGCCCCTAATAATTTTCCTAGTGTCGGATTTTAAGTAGAATTCAAAGTGATGGAGGCGAAGTATCGAGCGGAAAAATACTTTGACAATGTAGAGTTTATAGTTGATGGAGGTCTGTTTATTCTTACAGAAGAAAGTAAGCAAAATAATAATATCTCCAGAAAGTTGCTCGGGAGTCAGCTTTCAAAGCTGAAAACAAAGATAAATCGATCGACGTGTTCAGATTTTGGCGAACAGGAACTCCCATATTGAAACACATGTCTGCCATCAATTTGCTGTAGATCGATCTCAATTCGTGCATGGATACACAATGAACGGTCCTATACAGCGAGATTTGTGTACAGTAAGTAATTCGCCCTCTCATGGCACTTCCACGGTCGTGCTAAAAGCGACATCACTTATGGGATTGTCGAATGACAAGAACAGTTTTGTTGCTTCAGTGATACACATTGGTTAACAACTTCCCAAAAACGAAACACAGGCGAAAGCTCATAGAGATACCAACATTGTAAAATGAATTACTACTGTACTTTATCTTGTTAACAGAAACTTCCATTTTTACAGCATTTGTATACACTGTGCAGAGGGTAGTCTGGTTTCCCCTATATGTATGAATTTTTTTAAGGAAGTTCCAATGATCTCTTAGCTACCTATGTGAAGTAAAGTAATATACATTATTTTTTCTTTTTTATATATCTAGTGTTACCTTGGAGATGCATTCAGGTGTGCATCCTGCCCCTACCTTGGAATGCCAGCATTTAAGCCAGGAGAGAAAATTCAACTCACAGATCGACAACTTAAAGCTGATGTGTAGCCTTACTTTCGTCCTTGTTTGTAAAAAATAATTTTGTAATTATGATCATAATTTACATAAATAAAACTAAGTAACGTTAAACCAAATTACGATGTTTTATTGTGATAAAAAATATATATATTTCCGGAAGTGTAATAGAGCACGAATTTAGTTAAATTATGCATTAACCACGTAGGATTTTTCACATTATATTTCAGTTGATCTTTTCTACCATCTTCTCCGTTTTGTATGGTTGTACTGAAGCTCCAGGTGTGATTCCAATAGCAACAGGTCTTGGAGTAGAAGAATATCGAGTGCCAGCCTGCGACATATAGAGCTTTATTCTTCTTAACATCTGCTCTTCGCTAGGCATGTCTTCTGTAGAAACTGAAAGGAATATACGTATACATTTAGAAAGAGGGGAAATTAAAAAATAAACACTGGTATGGCAAGAAAAATTATTTACTTCCGGATGGAACCTAACTAACAAATAAAAATAAATATGAGGGTAAATGTATGATACGAAGTAAAATGAGACATTTCTCAATACATGGAAAATAAACACGTTGCAGCTTAAATCTCGCTCTTTGGCCCCCTCTAGGTGGATCCATTGGTTGAGTGAACTTCGATTATTCGACTTCAATTATAATCACTCCAAATTCTCTACACGAAAAACTTGTTAGAAAATTCCCGATTTTCCCGACTGCTAGATACCCTGATTTATGGTCCTTTTCGAAAAAGGTTATAGCTCCTCAGACATTCAGTAACGATGCAAGGAACGTGATATGTTGTGTCGACAGAGTATCCCATAGCACAATAACACAATTTCCGTGGAAGCCTCAAGTTCATGAGTTACTCCTACATGTCGCCGTTTCGAGGGAGATCAACCAGTTGAAAGTAGTATGGGCGTCATATGCTGGAAGATGTATGAGGAATGACTTCACTTCGAGGAGAAGTGTGGGCTATAGTTTACAGACCAAAGACTGGAGAGAATGGTCTCACCAATGTTAAGTTTTTGCCGTGGCATAGGTTAAAACAAATTGCGACTGATTGATAAGAATGTCAGGTTAATGCGACCTTTTACCGGGCCGATGTTCTAGAGCCGTTATTTGGTATTCAGGTCCTCGCAATCTGTGGTACAGCTTCTAATAAAGTATGCATCCAATCATATCTCCAAATCGGTCAAAACACAGAAATGACCAGTTACTCTGAATTGTCTCGGGAAGACTTCCAGGAGGAGTAGGCGAAGATCACTGTTGCTGCGCTTCAACGGAGTCTTCTGCAATGGAAGTTGTGATGCAGAACAATTGTCAGACAGGGCTACCAAATAGAGTACAAGGGGTTTCAGTGAAGTCATAACAGTGCTGGCAACCATCCGTACTTTACAGAACATAGGGACGCTTTATTCCATAGTGCTGTTACCGCCCATAAAATTCATTTTATCTATCTTCTATTTTAATGCTAGAATGTAAAAAGGTACCTTATTTTTCTTCTGGCCCTTCAAGATGTGTCGTTCATGTTTCTCAGTGGCTTCCTATACGTGATGTATAGTCTCATATGATTGATTGGGTTTATGATTCTTTATTTCTGGGAATTGGTACTTGATAAGAATTAGATATATTTAATTTTTATTTTCATTGCTAATATTAATTAGTACTATCAAAGTGCTCGTTAGTTTCGTGTTTGTGGGTTTTTATTGTAAGCCTTGCTTTGACAGGCTGTTTCCTGACGGGACGTCAGGTAAGATGGATGCCATCTTACTAATGGATGTTAGTACCCCGGTTTACTTACAAATACAGCCATAAATTAGAAATTCGACTCAAATATTTGGATCCTGCTTTACTAGAAGTTCCGGTAAGTCATAAGCTTTCTATGAAAATGGAATCTAGGACTGAGGGTCTGTCTATAGCAAGTTATTGAGCCAAAGGTATTTGTTAGGCCTATCAGAGTCCGTGCCTCGTGGTTGAAGGGGAACATGATTTTTTTTCATCTGTGACAACTGTGAGCATCTTACTGAATTAACATTATTCAAGTGTAGGAACATTTTCTCTAAATCTTGAAGTGTACGTACTGTTTATTATTATTATTTATTGTGAGGTTGGAAATCCTGAGATGTGAGAGCTAAATCTCTTTCCTCCGGCCGGGTTATCAGGATGTCGATCCTTCAAGCAGGTTTATTGGAAATTTCTCCTGGATGTTAAATTTGGATATTTTAAGTGAACATTCTGCTATAATTCCTGACGGAAATTCTCTAAATTTTTGTAACTACAATTCTACATTTAATATGTGAACTTACTGCGCACAGTTGTAAAATTGAAAATCAATATGTAAGGTAAACCAAACATTTACTATATCCAGATGTAAATAGCTCATTCCGGGGGAGTATAGCAACTATCCTTCCTTCTTGTAACCCTTTCTTGGACTTTTATGTTGACCTCTAAACTGAACGTGGGGAGAAGGATAGCTCTTATGTGAAATTGTGTAGGTTAAGAATGTATTTATTCTTCGGAGAAAATTTTTTTTTTAGTCATACAGTGCAAATATTTACTAATTATATACATGAATATTTAACCAATATATAGGCCTTTAGTTTACATTTTTTTATATGGGCCAGTCTAGTAACTTTAAACTTCGGCCCGTCACGATTCACCCCTTAGCTATTAAAATCCACACCCATGCTCCTGCCGCAACTCGAACCCGGGACCTTCGAGCCGTTGGCTTACCGCCGCAGACCGCACGGCCGGTAATATATAGGCTTATATGAACATTTATTTACATATATGCTGTGATATACTTAACTAGGATGTAATCTGAACTTTCTCGTAATGTACGAGTATATTATTAGCTAAAGAGTTAAAATAATAAATCTTGGATAGGTGTAGCTACAGCTAATAACCTGACAGTTGAAACATTTTTTTCTTCTGCTATTGATAGTACAAGTGCCGTAAAACTACCTTTGCAGATAAATTCCAGTACTTAGTTCGAACTATTTACCTTCTACAATAAAGGAAAGAAAATTAAATAATTAATTTGAAGCAAACGAACAAATTTAAAGATAAAAAATTTTATAATTAGCTGAACCGATATTACGTGATAACATGGTTGACTGCATTTTACATGCTTGAATTCCATTGGTAACAATATATTAATATTAATTTATTACTATATTCAGCGTTAAGAGTGTAAATTTGTAATGTCAGTGTTTCCTAGAGGGCTATTAATGAAGGCCTAGGGCCTACCTTGTTCATAACATGGTTTAAGTATTTTGAAGATGCCCTGAAATAAGTTGATGTTCCACAAATTAAATAAAATGGGATACTTATTGTTTTAAGTGCTCAGTACTATAGTGGTATATTTAACAACATATGCTTTATATCCTGGCAATTCTTCAATGATATTTAATTGGAAGTGCAAAATTCTTGTAGACAATTATATATATATAAAAAAAAAGTGCATACTTTTTTTTCGTTGTATTCTTGTGTATAACTCAGAACAGCTGATAGACGGTAGTGCGATTCGCTTTTGTTGTTGGAACCTAGTTGAGATCTTGTGATTCAATATACATACTAGTTGGAGAATAAAAAACAATGAATGCTGTAAATAACTTATTTTTCTTTGTAACAGGAAATACTGGGATAAAATAAAAGGTAGAGTTTATTGGTTTGTTTTCATACAATACAAGTATACCAGTAGTTACTTAAAAGTTAGTGTAATGCATGAATATAAATACAGTTTAAGAAATATTGAGTACAAATGTGTTATGCAGACGATTTTTCCAACAAGCAGTGTTTACATTCTGAAGCGATGAGAACTCAGTTTATTTCAAATATATATTTAACAGTAAGCTAGGACGTATTTTGAGAATCTTATCTAAATATTTCTCTTTGCGCCTGTTTTCCTTCGAGCTGTGGCAGAACCTTCGTATATTTCAATGTGAAGCTGTGTGTCCGTGATCCATAGTTGGTTCAGTTTTACTGATGAGTTTTGTTTACGATTTAGTGAACAGTGGGTGAGATGGGCCCTACGCGTTTCCGATATCAAACTAGTTTTCCTATTTGCATTCTGTTTTCAGTGTTGGCGTTGGACAGATTTCCCAATGAGTGTATGAAGGTGTGAATTTTTGTTTATTTTATGAATTTTTCCTTGAGTAAGGTGAACTTGGTTAATTAGAGCCTTCGATACATTGTGTTTTAAGATAAGGCGTACACGTCGTTGACGTTGCCCAAAGAGCCGATAGGACTGAAGGTGTCCAATGGTATTCTGGGCCTGAATAGAGAGAGAAATAGTGAAATATATATATATGAGCTCCTGCGTAGCCTAGTCGGTAGCGCGCTCGACTTCAGTGCGAGCAGTCCCGGGTTCGATTCCCGATGGGGGCTCAAATATTTCGGTGTTGACCCAGCATCGTGAGGACAATTGGGGAGCTGCTGTGAATAAAAGACAGTGGCGATCACAGTGAGAGCTTCGGCTCTCCTCTCCCAACCCGTCTGGTCAACGTGGGAGCAGTAGACCAACTCCTCCCTTCGGGGAGAGGCCTCATCCACTAGTGGATTGAATATGGCTGTGATTTATTTATATATATATATATATATATATATATATATATATATAATTGTCCACTAAAAGAACGCACGGAACTCTGGTTGCTACTTGGTAATATAAAGCCTAAGGTCAACAAGTATTTGAATGCAAATGTTATGGCCCTGTTCTAAATGTCCGTTGCGTATTGTTGTTTTGCTTGGCCCAATGGGGAATATACAAGGGTGTGATTGAGATTTTGCCTTGTACTCAGTTGATGTTGATTCCGACCCGCTCTTTTGGGGGTTGCCTATGATGAGTTGGCCGTTAAAGTTTTCTCCACGACGCTTGTAGTGGTTTCAGAATTGTTTTGTTGAACTTTTCCTGACCGTACGCAGGGGTATTTTACCTAGCTGTGTAGATGTTGGCAGATAATTCCAGACAGGGTCGTCACTTTTGGGAAGTGAACCTTGGGCCACTACAAAATTCTGTACTTGAAACAGCAATCATATATAGACTACTAATTAGCGGCGCACACAAATCAGTTTGCTACTTATTAATTCGTCTCCCAAATTAATAAGTAACATACAGGAAACGAAAGTAATTACTAGTGTGGTGTTGCCTGCATACGATATTTTTTTGGCCTTTCCAAATTTTATATTTTAAGGGCATCAGTGAAACTGTTAAAAGAAGTATTCTGTATCATTCGAAGATTTAATTTTGGCGTGGAATAAATACCTTCATCCAATTGAAACTTTTAGCATTCGTATGCAGGCCTTTTTTCTAATGTAACGAGAGACACAAAATAGTATTATATTCAATAATTCCATACCCTTAGTGACAACGCAGCTAACAGAAAATTAGAACAAAAAGTATGTCTTATTTCAAACAAAATTTAACAAATTCAAAAATCCGCCAGAAATAATGAGTAAAAGTCTGGAAGCACAAAACTGAGTATCTTTCCCCAGAAGAAATGACGCTGTGATCTGTATGTATGTACTTTAGAGGAAGTCTCCAGGATATTTGGAAAGCCGTCGTGATTCTGTCTTCTAGCTACTCAGGGCCACTGACTGAACTAACGGGAAACGGGTAGAATATTTAGAAGTTGCGTGTTTCAAGTAACAAAATTAACGAAGACATGGTACGCAACTGACACCTGTGCAAACATTCAGCGGAAACTCACAGGTATTAGTTACGATGGACTGTGTGTTGATAGGGAGAACGATACATATCTGAAATGTTCCCTGTATTTTTAGAATTTTGACTCGCCCTGTATTCGCCTTTACAATAGATGCAAAACACTATTCTTGGAAACTCAATTTCCTTCCGTTATAGTAGGGAAGCATATGTCAGAAAAAAGGGTTCAGTGTGCAGTTTGATGATGGAAGCATTTGAGTCAATCGATTACACTAGTGCCCCCTGAAAGAGATCATTTCTATGGTGTCAACTTTTCACCCCTTAGGTCCGAGTAATGACGAAATCAATAAAATCGACGACCCAAAACATTTAAAGTTAAATATCTCTGGAACTACTCAACCCATTTGTGTTTTCTTTGCAGCAAATGAAAGCTACAATTCAAGGCTAGAAATAATAATCAGTAACCTTTTTGGGGTAGATTGATATTGAAGGAGTTAAACGATTTTTTTCTTCAAAAACTTAAGTTGCAGTAATTATGAATTTTGGCGAATTACTCAAAGTATTGACTTCCTTTAAAAAAATGTCGAGAGAGACGTTTCTTAGTCTGTTATTTGTACTTTCAAATGAAACAAACAGAATTAAGATCTGTTGGTTAGTTCAAGAGATACATATATTTTAATATTCATGTTCGCTAATTTTTATTATTTAAAGGCGCTGATGGAAACTCATCGAAAGTTTTATTTCTTTTCCAGTACTTACATTACGACTATCTTAACAGGAGCAAATTAAATAAGTAGATGGGTTAACAAAAGAAAAGGGAAAAAAAAGGAGAGAGTAGAGGAAGGAAAATTTGTCACGAGGATGTGGCGGCAACACATTGCGATTTAGAACATCTTAGAAGTGCTCACGAGGAAGCAGACATAAAGATCATTATTCATGCCGTAGATGCAGCAGTTAGAGGAGCTACATTTCTGATTGAGGCATTTTTTGTGCCATCGAAACAAAATGTTTTAGCTCTGCAAGAGTTATATTAAGCTTTCGGTCTCCTCACAGCATCTGCACTCTGGGCATTCCATGTCTTCTCTAGAAACGACTGCACAGGAAGTCTAGCTGGCAAAGGGAAATATTTTAATTGGAAATGTTATGAAAATGTTGAGGAAGACTCTTGTTGTTTTGAGAACTTCAGGAAGCTAACAGGATGTTTCAGATATAGTATACTTGAAGCATAACAGCAAAAACTACCATAACCTCCCTTGCAGAACTTCGCTGTCAGTTTTTAGCAAAAAACGAACAAGCTGGAAGAAATTACCACTAACTTGAAACGAGTAAACATCCCTATGGAGCAAGACGGTTGTCCTAGTATACCACATCTAACATGATATAGAAGAATCATGGACAACCAACACCTGTATATTGTGACTTCTCCTGGCACCGGACTCAATTGTGAAACTTGTGCATTGCTCCTGTACTGAAAACAGATATAGTCTTCCAAGTAAATGTTCAGCTAATAATATTCCATGCACAGAAACGTGCGTGTGTGGAACTTTGTGACAAAAAAACAATATTTTATACTATCCAACTCCGGAACTGTTGATGATGATTGAAGTGTGTGAATAGTTACTTAATATTACAATAAATATTGAGAACATCAAATAACTAAGTAATATGTTGAACATTTATTGTAACTGAATTAGATGCAATTATTGAATTAATAATTAATTGCACGTAATAAACTACGAAAATATCTGGAGGAGAGATCAGAAGGGCACGTGCATCGTACTGATGGGCGATTTTATTTAGTAACAGGTGAAGTACAAGATGCAAAAACAGGAAAATACGAGATTGAAAAGAGAAACCCAAAAGCCCAGAGATTAGTTGATTTTTCTAACCAATATTCAATGGTGATGGGAAACACGTCGTTTAAACAGTATAAAAGAATATACACCTGGACACGCCCAGACAACGAAGGGTTTCAGATCGTCTACGATCTAATTCAAGAAATGTTCAGAAACTGTTTAAAGAATGCAAAGGCTCTTCCTGGAATTTGGTCTTGGACAAATCTGAAAATCATAGATAGAATAATTTCAGGAATGAGAAACTTAGCACCGGAGAAGTTAAAAACGACGTAACGAAAGGTAGATTTGTGGAAAATCTCGAATTACTGAAATTCGGTTGGAACAGATGGAAGTACTAACGGGTAATAAAATTTTTGAATTTAATTTTTAAAACCTTTATGCCACAACTTTGGCTTAGGTCGGATGGATGCTGATGGGATGAATTGGTGGAATGAAGAAAGTGGAAGGAAATTGGAGAATCCCGAGAAAACCCACGCACACGGTGTTTGTCCACCACCAAGCCCGCATGACATAAGCAGGGCAAAACATTGTTTGCTCGATGTAGTAAAAGAATTAATAGGATACCATGAAGATGAAAATAATAAGGAAATGGGTTACACGTGAAATGTTGATGAAAAGAAGAGAAAGAAACGCATGGATGACACAGGAATGCGAGAAAGTAGAAGAATGAGAAAGGATAGGATGATACGATCTGGTGTACAAGACAGCAAGAATGATGCAAATTATAAGAAAGAGGAGCAAATCTGTGTGGTCATTGGAGGACAAAAATGGTGATTCCCATTAGTGATAGGAAAGGTTTATTAGACAGACAGGAGAATACATAGAAGAACTGTACAAAACGTCCCAACGTAAACATACATTAAAAAGTAGTAGAGGTACCAATAGATGATAAAAAGGTTTAAAAGACTTTTAATGAGATAAATAATGATAAAACAATAGGAATGGTATTGACTAAATTTGTAAAAACGCAGGAGGGAAAAGAAAAAGTGAAACGCTGGGACTCTGCAGTGAAATTTATGATTCAGGAGAATGGCCAAGCGACGTTTTAGAATCAGTAATGATTCTAACTAACTCTATTGCTTACGGAACTAACAAGTTAATCGCAGCAGTAACAAACGTTCGGCATTGGATTCTATCCTGGACAACATCAAGCCAGTTTTCATCTTGATTACCGAACCATCACTCTAATAGCGCACTCACTGAAGATTCTTTTCTACGAGTATTAAACAGAAGTTATAAGGTAGGATGAATGCAGAATGGATTTCGAAGAGAGAAAGGAACAAGGAATGCTACTGGTTTGTTAAGAACAATACAAGAGAGATGCATAGAGAAAGGTAAGGAAGTATTTATAGTATTTGCTGATTTGGAAAAGGCATTCGATTGAGTTAACTGGAAAATCTTAATGCAAGTATTGAAGAATGCAGGTGTGGGATAGAATGATCGAAGACTTATACGAACTTTTATCTAAATCAGAGAATAAGGGTATTAGTAGACAAAAACTTAACAGAACGAACAGCAATAGCTCGGGAAGTGATACAAGGATGTTACCTCTAGCATACTTAATTTAATCCACTTTTAAAAGTGGTTCTAAATAGATTCTTTGAAAGCGGAGGAGAAGTAATAGTCGGGGAAGAAAAGTCAAACACATTAAATTTGTGGATGATGTGGTTCTTCTTGCAGAAAATGAGACATCACTTAACAAGATATTAAGACAGATGCAGAAAAGCTGTGATGAACATGGATGGAAAATAAACGGAAATAAAACGAAAGGAATGTAAATTGAAGAAATTGAACCATAGCAAGCATCAAGATTGGAACAGAAAATTAAAACATGTATCCAGCTTCTAGTATTTGGGAAGTGTAATAAGTGAGGATACGAAGTGTGAAAAGGGACACAAAGGCGAAAAAGACGTTCACTAAGAAGAATCTCCTCTGCGAATCGATAAACACAGTTGAGGAAGGGATTAATTAAATGTTTTGGATGTGTTGCATAGAACAGAAAAGTGGACACTACTAAAAAGAGTGAGAAAAGAAAATTGGAAGCCTTTGAAACGTGAATATAAAAAAAAAATGCTGGATAAAGCTAATACGAAATGAAAATGTGCTGAAGAGAATAGGCGAGAGATGAACAATACTAGAGATAACAAAGATAAAATCAAACTGGTTAGGACATTGGCTGCGCAGATATTGTATACTGAGAGATGGAATTGAAAGTATAGTTGACGGAGAAGAGGAACGTGATGAATCCAACAATTTGACAGTATTAAGGACAAATCGTATATTGAGATAAAAAGGAACATCACATGGATGGAGAAAGCTTAGCTTGCCTTCAACAACCTGCCGCTTTCAGCGGAACACTAATTATGACGATGAATAAACTCATATATTTAATCTCATTCAGTTTCACATTCCATGATCGAATAAGTGAGGAGAGAGACACAGAAAGAATGAAAACTTTAAATAAGTTTTCCAACACCGCATTAAAATAAGAGGAACAAAAATTAGTGAAACATGATTATTAAAATATCTATGTCTTGAACTAACCAACCGATCTTAATTCTATTTTTTTTTTTCTCATTTGTAAGTACAAATAACATACTAAGAAACATCTCTTTAGACTTATATTAGGAAAGTCAATACTTTCTAAGCAATTCACCAAAATTCATAATTACTGCAACTTGAGTGTTTGAAAAATGGTTTATAACTCCTTAACTATCAATCTACCCCAAATATGTTATTCATTATTATTTTTAGCCTACAATTGTAGCTGTCATTTGCCTCAAAGAAAATACAAATCTATTGAGTGGTTCCAGAGATATTTAACCTTAAGTGTTTTGGACCGGCGGCGGCCATACTGATGACGTCACTACTCGGACTTTCTAAGTGTGAAAAAGGTGACACCATAGAAATTATCTTTCAGGGGCGCAAGTGTAATCGACTGACTCATACGGCATGTTTTCATCATCAAATTGCACACGGGCTTACATATGCTCCCCTACTCGTAAGTAATAGTAATTCCTAGTCCGTATGAAAATGAAGCTATAATGAGAAAAGCAAACGTTCCGAAAGAACTTTTCATTTTCAAACTATGATTGAGGTAGGCTAAATCCGCAAACCCTGTCATTAAAATTGCTCATATTATATAAATAACAATGAATACCTTCTATTAATCTCCGTGATACGTACCATTACCACGATTAATCCCCAGATCAGGATTGGTTGAGAAATTGACATATCGAACATGATCCAAGAGTTTCTTTCTGTGCTTCTCATCGAATGAAGTATGCAACTTCTGATTTATCTGGAATAATTGAGTCTGCAAAAGAACGTGAAAATGAAAAATAATAAGTCACATTCTCTCTCTTCTGAGGAAGTGAAAGAAATAATTAATATATGTTGTTGACTCGTATTCCGTTGTAATACTCATAAATATTATATATAAAAATAGCTTACACGATATATGTATTCTAATGTATATTCTATATATCGTAATAAAGCCTTTGAACATCATGTCTTTTCATTACAAGCACTGAAGAATAAATAACCACTATGGCCAACGTATCTGCGTCGCGTCTCCAGTGTGCAACTGTCGACATTACTGGGTAAGTCATGATATTCTACGAGTGACTCATAATAATAGGCCAAAATTTTATATTCCGTGTACACCTTATCTGAAGTACTAATCGGGACTGATCATCTGATAGGATTAATTATTATTTCCGCTTAAATTACATCTCTATGATGACCTGAAGATGGAGCTAAATCAGCTCAGAAAGGCCTATTCGATTCATATTGAAGCAACTATTTAAGAGGACGACATTAAAAACTTACTTTAAGGTGAGTCATAATTTTGACTTTATTTATTTAATTACGATGGGCAGCATAAATAAAAGTAAAAATGATATTGAATGTAAAATTGATGGTCTATATGTAAGCAAAACCCTTAAAACTTAGTCACAGTCCATCTGGTACTTACTTTTTAAATACTATTATGTGATGACTTTAGTACGACGAAGTTCCTCTCTTTCCCGTTATGACCACGCATCTAGGGCCATAAATGGTAACAGTGACATTACACATGGATTGCCATTGTATATTGTTATAATCAAAGCTGCAAATCGCCGATTATACAATACCACCTAACCACCATTTCGGGTGAAAAGCACTTTTCTAAATGTTTCGACTCGCATTCTGTCAAGGCAGCTTTTCCCGAAGTAGTCCTTAACTGACAGTGGTGTAATATCGACAAGAGTAGTACCGCGTAGACCGGACTTTAATTCAAATTTAGCGCTGTTTTCTCTTCCTCCTGTAAAATTTACATTTTGCGACTTAGGGCTGTATCGTAAAACCTGCGAAAATAGCAGTAATTATGATGCTGAAGAATATACCACCAACATTTAACACGTTTCCGGTCCACAGAGCATCCATAACTCAGTAGAGCGTTGACTTCACAGTCGGAAGGACCTGTGTTCAAATCAAGCAGCTGGCTATCCTCACTGATTTTTCCAAGTTTTTTCTCAGTCACACTAGACTTTCACGGGATAGTAGCTTCAATACTATGTCCTGGCCGATTTCGTTCCCACGTCCTCTCTCCTACTCTATCCCGAACTGAGCCAGATTCCTAAAGGCCATAAATACGACGTAAAAACATTTTCGATCCAACGCTAAAGTGCAAGTTTCTTTTTCCTCAAATGTAGGCGCTCAATAAAACAGCAGTTACAGGATTGAACGTATTTTAATACACAAGGAATGATAGCAATACTAATGATAACCAGCATTTGGAATGTATATATATTGTGTGTTTAGGAAAAGAAACTACATAGTATAATTTTATAGAAAACGTCTGTATTACAAACTTGGGTTTTACAATAAATAATTAGGTATGGTTTTCTACCTTATTTTTCAGTTTTATTTGCTACATGTTTACACATGGAGATAAATAATAATCAGCTTGCATAAGAATAATCCACTACTTCATCTCCACACGTTTTAAGACACACTTCGTTGAAGTATATGAAGTTAGAGCCTTAACTTCCTCTTCATTCCTGCAGTACAATCAAAAAGACGAGGATTTGTAAACTCTCCTCTCATATCCAGCATATAAAATAAACGATATCCTTCTACTTTTAAAGGCAGAAGCACTCTCGCAGTCTGACGATTTTCTTCGCATGTGATCTGAAAGAAAGAAAGCCTTATTATGTTTTCATCTCATCACGAACGTCTTCCAATAACTATAAATAGCTTAACTTATGTGAACACGAACTGTTGCTGAAGTTTAACCAAGTTACTATTTATGCCCTGAATAATGATCTGATGGAAGATTTTTTTTTTTTTTTTTCATGAGAAGAGGGAACAATATGAAACAATGTATCTTGATAATTGGAATCTTATTTCTAAGAAAAAAATTTCAGTTATTTTATAAGAAGTAAATCGAAGGCTAACAATAATTCATAAAGGAAAACAAAAACTATCAGAATCAGATAATCATGTTCGTCAATGTTAGGTTATATTAACTCACATTTTTTTTTCTCTCGTTTAGCATGAAATCTCAAATAAATATGATTCGAATATAGAACAATCTACGCAAGCAGCTGAGAGGACAAATCAGAACACTTATTATAATATCTACAATGTGAGAATCATCCGTTAAATTTCTGTTTTACAGCAAATCATAATCAGTTACTACGCTCTCACTTTCAAAGTTGATTTAAACTATAATCAGACATCGAGCTTCAATATAACAAAATCTGATCAATAAATCATTCCACTGTTTTACTGTCATATCGCCTGATTCTTATATATAGCTTTTTTATCCATAATTATATCACTGACAGACACTTTTTATTTATTGCCATTAAAGGTCATCGGTAAACAACTAAATTAGTTAAGGCTCAATCGCAGTGGTTTTTCCCGCCTTTTTCGTTTTATGTCAATTATTCAAAATTCATTGCAGTGAAACAAAATTTAAGTTTCACAGACCAAAGTTCGTTTCGTCCTTTAATAATGGGTACAATTAATTTTAAGAAAATCCTACTAGTGACCTCAGAATTGTGTGCAGACACTTTTCGGACAGAATAATGTCCCAAAAGTGTCTGCACACAATCCTGAAGTTATTACTAACATTTTTCTGAAAACTAATTGTACCCGCTATTGAAGGACGAAACGAACTTTGGTCCGTAAAAGTTAAATTTTGTTTACTTGCAATGAATTCTGAATAATTGACATAAAACAAAAAAGGCGGGAAAACCCACTGCGGTTGAGCCTTAATCGAACAAATTTCTAATACACTAGTCATATAACCCTACCTTCTCTCTCCGCGTTCGAGTAGTAACTTTATTTTTATTAGCTAACCTCCGAGTTCTATTTTGTAAATTGGAGATCTTTGCATATAGACGATTAACAATATTTTCCTCTGTATTCATTTCATTGATATTAATGATATTGACATCCAGCTGTATTTGTATACTGACGTTTGAAAATAAGTGATCTTAGGGCCTATTTTTATGTATCTGTGAGGTGATCGGGGAAGCATCACAAGTCTCTATCTATTAGAATATCTTCCGTAAAACTTAAAGGTAATTCTAGTTTTGCACAAGATAAAAAATGTCACAATAGAATATAATGAAGTTTCACTTTAAAATCTATATTCTTCACTCAAACATAGTAGTGCATCGTTTGAACAGATGAGGGTACAGGAATGTAAGGGACTATTTTCAATCACTTCTCTACTATTTTCAATGAAAGCAAGAAACTTACACTTCGTGACACTTCTTGCGATATCCTGAGTACTTCAGTCAATTGAAACTAGAAGGTCTAAAAAATTTAACAGGATCAAACAATTCTTTTAGCTCAGATTGAGATTTAGTCCACTCAATAGCTCTCTTCAAGATAAGATTATTATATAAAGCTCAACAAGGTGATTGTGATATTGAAACACTTCACATCATAAAAACAAAGAGTTTATTCAAATCTCCGGGTTTAAGCCAATCACAAAAGCTAATACGAGCTTCTAGTAACGAACTTCGCATTTCTTCGTAAACATTTACATGTTAGATACGTTTTCACCGAACTTTGAACCATGTCCCTCGCACCAGTCACTGAGGTAAAGTACTATAATATAGAATAACGCAGTTAAAATGCAAGTGCATGTAATGAGTTTAATACGAAGGTACCTCTCGTGTGCATTAAAAGAAAGAAAATCAATCACTAATACAAGACGCACTGTGGCGATCTCCTCCTGTTTTCATACGGTATAGCCAATTAATAATAATACATTTACTTAAAATTAATTTAAAATGCTTTAAATAACAAGGAAAGAAAAGCCCTTTCGTATTAACTATCAATACCCTGTTTAGTAACTAGCATAAAACCACAAGTGATCATAAATCCATGTGTGGTCAGGTAACGTAACTCCCTTAACTTTTTTTTTGTAAAGCCAAACTCGTTGTTGTAACTGATGTCTTTTATTCTTAGTCTTTATCTTCTAGTTTTATTCACTTTATTCTTTATAATTTATTCTTATTTATTTCATCCTTTACTTTGAGAAAACAAACACATAATTCAGAAAAGTTCGTTAAAATTAGAAATGCGAGGGTGACAAAAAATAAATGTACGTAAAATATGAAACAAATACTCCGTAAGGTGTTATGCATCATTTACATACGTTGCTGGAATTTTGAATATTAAGTCTCACCTTATTAATTGGGATAGTAGTTATACGATTCTTTCCAAAAGGTCCATATGTAACGAAAGACACACTGTTGCCGCCTTTTCTCAGAATCAAATATCGAACAGACTTTAAGGAAAACAACCAGCTAGAAGCGAGGATTAGATATCCTGAAACAAAAGTAAATAAAGGTCATTACAGCTCTTAATCAATCATAAATCAGATACAGAAATATAACCAAATTTCCGAAAAGATTACTAACAGATCATAATTAAACTACTGGAACACGAACAACTAGTTTTCAAAGAGCTACTATAGAGCTGAAGTAACCGTTACGCCGTAATATTTGTGCCTCATAATTTGGGATGGCCATCCTCACTGTCCCGGTGTACATTTAAATGGTCCCATGAATAGCAGACAAGGCTACTTACTTACATTTACCATTCTCTCTCCGCAGACAGTAATGAAGTTGGAAACGAGATGGACTGAAATCATTAAATCAATCATGTAAAGACCAAGAAGAGTCAATTTACCAGTTATTAATTATTCTATGAAAACAAGCTACGATAAAATGCATTTTACCTTAAATAAATTTAGCATTACCTCTTTAAATAATTTTTGCATTCACGCTAATTCTTCTGTGGTAAGGTTCAACGATCATAACGAGGCAATTCCCTTCTTCAATTATATTATACCCTCTTTTGGAGCACAGATTTACAAATAAAGTAATTCCGTGATGCTTTATAAAGCACCACGTTTTGTTATTATTAATGTAATGACTACACCTACCCTTCTTTCCTTACATGAAAAAAAAAACGTGAATATCGAAAACTTCCTTCATTTTGTCCCCTACTTGCTAACTTTGATAAGCTATATCTTATTTAGCTGATTATTAATATTAATTATACATATATTTTCTATTTCACATTTTTCTGTACTGACTAATAAAGATCCACGCAATCAGCACATAAGCATTCATACTAACTCCTGTCTACTGTGCGCATATTCAGCTGTCAAAGAGTTATCTTACTCCATCGAGTACAGATTCCGAATATTGTTTTCGGCAGAGCTTGTGGCGGAACTTTGTAATTCAGCTTCTGTTGAGGCAAGATTTAGTTGTGCAAAAGGGTGTGCACATGCCCCTGGCTACATGTTCAATTAAAACGAAAATCACAACCCAAACTAACATTTTTGTCATGTTAGTTTGGGTTGTGTTTGGAGATCAGAGGCAAATTAGAAGAACTATGTAATAGTGTCTTATCTGCCGTAATAGCTGTGGCAAATGAAGGTACCGTTTAGTCTTGCGCCTTTTAAAAGATGCACAGGAAAAGCTACTATTACCTCAAATAGTGAGGAATCGAACCTTGGTCTCTCGGTTGCTGGCCATTTGCTCTACCACTACTATCAATCTAGTTTATTCAACACATTTCAGCTGAAGGAGACAAACTCATTTGTTGTTAAAAATAATATCGTTCTAGATCACTGGATTCCCACCCTTCTCCCAGATTTCAAGGGACCATTCATTGTAACTCTTAAATTCTACTAATGTAACACTAAAGCACGAAGTGATACAACCTCAATCAATCACAAAGATACAGCTGAAACGAATTAGAAATAAATGGCAAACAAATAAAAAAAATCGCACCTTCTTAATAGGGTCTCTTGTAAGTACCCAATTTCACTACAGGGCTCCACGGCACATTCTAATACAAATATAACATATGTACCACGTTCAATAACGAAGTACCGGTAATAACAAATTCCAGGGTTTCCTCTGATTTGGCCAGAACGAATTCCTTGACTGTTCCATATGCAGCAATTCATGTATTTTCAATGCACCCATGTACAGTATTAAATACAGAAGTCAAGAAATCCACATATTTTCATTCAAACGAACTTTTAAAGTGGGCATAGGAAACAACTGCAAGGGTCTCCATGTCTTTGTGAGACGTCGTATTGCAGAAAAGTATGTCTGTTTTGTTCAAACACAATGAAAGTTTTAAAAACTTTCACAGAAGCACAAAACTCAAATGTAATATTTTTGACTCAGTACATTTTACCTGCAAGTTGACCCAGTTTTTCAGGTCAGTGACAATCTTCAAAATCTCAAATTAACTACCGGTAACTTTTTTTTTTTTTTTTTTTTCAGAATAACCATAGTTCATGTTTTCCGGAAGAACATTTCTCTTGACACCGTTCAGCACTGTCCAATGTGTCAATCACGAGTGTAATATGATAAACCGTATCAACAGAATTGAGACCACAAGAAAAATTAATTAATTCCGAACTATTTGACACCAATATGACATACTTACTTACTTCGTCGAAGTAACAAACGTTCGACATAGGATTCTAACCTGGGAAAGATCAAGCCAGTTTTCATCACAAACACCTACTTCTCGAAGATCCATTCTAATATTGTCCTCCAAACGGTCTCTTTCCATCCGGATTTCCAACTAAGATGGAATATAAAACCCGTTTTTTCCCCATCCGAGCTACATGGCCTGCCCATCTTAGTCGTCGTGATTTCATTATTTTTACAAGCGGGTGAGTCGTACAGTGCATGGAGTTCTTCATTATGCAGTCTCCTCCATTCTCCAGTCATCTCATCCCATTTCGGCTCGTATCTCTTCCTTAAAACCTTATTATCAAATACACATAATTTATGTTCATCTGCTACAGTCGTACTTTCAACTTTCGCAACCGTAAAAATATTACCGGCAGAATAACTGTTCTGTATATTTTTAATTACAACTTTCTTGATATTAATCTCGAGCTTATGAGTTTCTGGGCTGAGCAGAAACTTAGTTGCCCGATACTAAGCGACATTTTATTTCTTCCGTTACCTCGTTTTTGCTTGTTACATATGCCCCCAATTACTGAAATTTGTTTACTTTCTTATTACGTTCCCATTCTTAATTGTTATGTATCGCAAGCTTGTAATAAGACCTCGGTGTTACTTTGTAGTGGATCTATATACTCCTATTAAATCTACACCACCCGCGTGCACCAACAGTTGATTCAACCCATTCAACGTTAGTCCCTTTTGTCCCCTTTTTTAGCATATTCTAATGCAAAATTAAACAGTAGTGGTGACAAAGCATCATCTTGTTTCCATCCGTTGCGAATATCAAAACTATCTTACATATTATTACCTATCCGTACTCTGCTTATGGGGTCACTGAAACATATCATCACTAGTTGAACCAGTTTTCAACAGTCCCATTGTATTTCCATTTCTTTTCTAAAATTTGTCTTAAGGCAAAAATCTGGTCCAACGTGGATCTATTTCTTCTAAATCCACATTGGTGATCTGCAATTATTTTATCTACGTATCCGCTTAGGCGAAGTAGCAGCATATTACCCAATAATTTGTAACATGTTGGAAGTAAGGAGATTCCGTGGTAATTATAACAGTCAGATTTATCCCCTTTTTTTTTATAAATCGGAACTATTATTGAGGTTTTCCATTTATTTGGGAGTTCCTCCTTTTCCCATATAGTACTTATCAATTTATGCAGTGCCTTGATTAGTGCCGTTTCTCCCATTTTAATTAATTCGGCTGGAGTATTGTTTATTCCTGGTGATTTGATTTTTTTCAATTTATTTATAGACATTTCGACCTCGATCTCGACAGGTTCATGTATCCACAGTTCTGCTGTATATATTTCAAATTCCTCTGTTTGTTCTCCATTGTGTATATTAAGAAGCTTGTTGAAAAAGCTTTTCCACACATCGATAATTTTAGTCCGATCCGTCTGAAGATCTCCGCATTTATTTTTAATCATTCCTGACCTCCTCTGCTGGTAACCTTTTCTTAACTAGTTTACCCCTTTGTATAGATCTTGTATGTTATTTGTCTTCTCGTTTTCCTCTATCTCCTGAATCTTCTGCATCAGATATTCTCGCTATTTGTTTCTGAACCCGCTGGTGACGTTGCGTTTCGCGTTACTATTGATTGGTATTTGCTTCGCTTTAATTATTTAGCCATCGTTACCTTGCTTGTTTTCGTTCCTCACAAAGCTTAAGACATTCATCATCAAACCAAGGCTTGTTTTTCTGCTGTTTCTTCTCACCTACATGTTCATTCGCTGTGCCCTTCAATGTATCACGAACTGACTCCCACATCTTACTTACGTCAATTTCACCATTAATTTCATCTTTATTACTACTTTAGTCGGCAAAGGTTTCTAATTTATTTGAGATTTCGAGTCTGCTTTTACATTCGGATTATCTAATAGTTTAACTTCGAATCTCAGTTGTTTTGGACCTCTGTTCTCTCTGTCCGCGATGCATAACTTTTCCCCTACTTCTGTGATCACTAACTAATGGTCGGTGTTATCTTCCGCTCCTCTGTTAGAGCGAACATCCATGTTGGTGTGTCTTCGCCTATCTACTAATACGTGATCAATCTGGTTGCGAGTTTAGCTTTCCGGAGATACCCGTGTGTATTTGCGAATGTCTTTGTACTGAAAGTACGTGCTCTTTACTAGTAGGTTTTTCGAGATCGCGAAAGTTATCAGTCTTTCTTCATTGTTGTTAGTGATTTTGTGACGGCTATATCTGCCTATAGTATGCTTATATTTTTACTCCCTCTGTACCTTAGCGTTGATATTACCCAACACAATTATTGTACTATACTTCGGTAATCAGTCATATAACCTTTATAGATCCTCGTAAAATGCATCTATGTTGTTATCATTAACCTGCTCGGTCGAAGCATAGAAACTTATTAAAACCGTGTTGTACGATAGTATTTCGTTTACGAACCTATATTCTGAACGGCCGGAAGGATAGTGTTCTTAATGAGGAATCCTGTTCCGAAATTATAAAGAGTTTCACATCGAGAAAAAGTACCAATTTTAAATAAAACAATGTCAAACCAACCTAACAAAACATAAGAAAAAGGGGGAATACAGTGTCAAACTAATTTACGACATCAGAAAAAAACACGATGAAACTAAGCAAACCTCCTTAACTAACAAATAAAAATATAAATGATCTAAAAATTTTATTTGTATTTACAAAACCGAAAATACTTCAACAGGGAATAGACAAATCATTGTCCAAATAGGAAGGTAGTTTCCTTACTACAAGCCACGCTAATTTCCATTTCAAAACTGAACAGCCAGTGACCAGCAAAGTGAACACGATGCTATTAAAGGAATCAAATTCATCGTGCTTGACTGATAACGAGAAAACAGTTGTAATAATATATATATCCTTTTTTATATGTTTATATATTTTTATTTGACATTGTTTTT
>JAGDQP010006716.1:0-20449 GCA_022664845.1 Lepisma saccharinum | reverse complement strand
ACATGAGCGCGTTTTCAAGCAATGACAAGCAAGAAATACAGTAATTGAAATTAAGGTTTTTTTCATGAAAGAGTTCATAGGAAGAGAACAAATTTCTTTGGTTTTTGGATGCGTTTTATTTCGCTCGGTTGCAACTAACAAAGTAATTAAGATTTTCAGTTTGGGAGGGTATAGCCAAAATTAGAGCTTGTAAACAGAGTCTTGCTGTTTTGTTCCTATTTATTTTTAATTGTAAAAAATTAAGGTTGTACTCAAGAATTTTCGGGGATTACACATTGGGTGGTCTAACAGAATTTCTGTATTTATATACTTCACAGTAATTATAAAAAAATATACAACAGGTAATCAGCGAAGTTCATGTATTTCATGAAATTGAATATGAATGTTTAAACTTTTTTTTGTTACCCGCAACTAGTACTCTCGCAAGGATAAAGGGGTTATGGTAAGGTGAAGAGTAGGATAATGTTTAATAATTTTATTATTGTTTTTCATTATCATTTTATGAATATTATGTTTGCTTCATAATCATATGGATAAACTACACTTTTGGAACCCCTGCGTCCGCCAGCTACTGATCAATGTGTACGTTCTACACTACTCATTCCCTTGTAAATAATTCACGAATTGGGGTAAAGGAATATTTAATCATCTTGTTTCCATTAGCTTTATTATTTGCTGGGTAAACTTTACTTAATGACCCACAAAAAGATGTAAAATTTGCAGCACAAATGTAAGATTTCCAACTGAGTGGAAGTGTTGAATTGCAAAATTTAACAAGCTTCGCGTAATGGAAGTATGAAATGAGAGCAAAAATTAGTTGGGACTGTTTATGTGGTTGCGTGTTGGGAATCAGCACATGGAGTATATGACAAACGTCATGCGCATCGCGTATAATGAACACAATTTTGTAACCTGACCTTAAATAATCGTATTCACTCACTCGACACGTACATGATTTTTCGTAGAAAAGTAGTGTCATTCATAAATCGAAGTGTCGCTATAGTAATTCACACGCCGCCATGTTTGTGTGTTGACCAACTGGATTGAGTATTTAACGAAATAATAATGACACAGCTTTTCGTGACACTTTTCGTATTTCTGGCACTAGGAGTTTCAGTAATAATTATTTGCAAGGGAATGAGTGGTATAGTTTGTACACATGGGTCAATAATTTGAGGAAGCTGAGAGTCATCAAGTAAAGATGATCGTTTTTCTATTATCATTATCGTTTGGGGAATATTATCAGTGTGTCACAATCATATGGATATACTTTACTTTCGGGATCACAGCTTCCGTCAACTACTGATACATGTATACTTTCAGCACCACTCATTACTTTGTAAATAATTCACTCATAAATTCTAGCTACAACTAGAAATCCAAAAAGCGTTTCTAAATGTCATGTGTTATTATTATTTTGTTAAATAAGCACTCCTGTTGATCAACACATACAAATATGGCAACATGCGCAAGAATACTAATGACCTACTTAATATTCATACTTCATGTTATGAATGACAGGTATTTTGATAGAAAAATCACGGACACATGTCGAGTAGCAAAGGCAGTTAAAGTTACCTTACAAAATGTTTTCATTATACGCGATGCACTGCACCTGCCTTTTAACATTCACTCAATGTGCACTCTCAACTCGAAATCAAATAAACTCCCAGACACTGTTTTCGCTTTTTCACATTTGCATCACTACAACCTTCGTTATATTTTCCGTTTCAATGCTTACACACAAATTGAAAATATTACATTTCTTCTGTAAATGTCACATTTTTGGAGCTCCAAAAGTAAAGTTAAACATAGCGTTTCAACACCACACACTTCCATCATTCTTGTAACTTTTACATTTTGAGGGAGTGCAAACACAAACTGACTTCATGCCCCAGCCAGCACAAAACAAAATTTTTCGTAAAGCACCTAACTGAATCTGAATTAAAAAAGAAACGATGTCAAAAAGTTGGGTAGAAGAACTGTGATGTTTTCTTTATGTGTTCTAATACAATTCTATCATCCTTTTCATCGGAAGAGGATGAATCTGAAATCATATGCAACATCTTTCACAGGTGGCAATTGCCAAACGTTTTTTAAACCCTCCAGTTAGCGCGTTAACTGGAGGTAGAAGTACGGGTTAATTTAACTTTCCAGTTTGCTCAGTTTAACTGTTGGTTATGCATTAACTAGACATTGAAAAACGGGTAAACCACCAGTTAGAGTTTAACTGTTAGTTACTAGCTAACCTGTACTTTAACCAGACAATGAAAAACTAGAACTCAATGTTATAGAAATGGGAAGGCTGAGTGCAGTTTGTCATTCCAACATGGCGGATCGCGCATACTTCCTGGAAAGGAAGCAGACGATATTGTGAATGTGCAAATAAATTTTAATTATCTAAATTTGTCCTTAACTACTAATTATTATAAAATAAGTGTTATTGCAATACAATTTCTTCTCAAGAGCAGAATAATTCAAATCTTGAAACTTGATATTATTTCACTATTATTATTAAAGAAAAAACTTAAATATTGCTTACCTGTTTATCCTCACACGTACCTCTTGGTCGGCTTCATCAGACGCAACCTTCACATACCTTAAATTATTTCCCATAAATTAAAAAATTGTAATTAAGAGTGGTTCAATTAACATTACTTCTTATGGCCAGTTGCAATGTTTTGGTCAATTCAACATGGCGGCAAAGCGCACACCCGGCCCATAAATTTTGGCTTGTTACTAGTCCTTATGTCCATGGTTCCATAAGTGTTCATTCTAGTGTGCTCTCTTGTTTTTGTTGACTATCATTGGAAGATGTGGATTACTGTGCCTCTATTCTTTACTTTGAGTAGATTAGCTTTCATTTCTGAGATACATCAATTTTTATTGTTTTGGAATAGAGAATTGGTGGAGGTTGTAAAGGAAGGTATATAGGAAGTGGGGATCTTTAGGTATCTTAACGTTGTTGGTAGGAGCTTTGAGAAAGAAAATAAAAGTTAGGTCCCTTTTTATGTATTCATGGGTAGTAGAGCGATACTGTAGTTCATAAGTAATAATTACACGTCAATGCTACATTTCCTTAAAACTGATTGCAATATATAGCCCTGTTTTTTGTTTGGTTTATGTACAAGGGCATTAATGGAAGTGGGGAAAGGAGTGCGTTGAGTAATTGCGTTGAGTAAATTTTTTCTGGCGTTTTCAAATTTGGTGCATTGGAATAAAATATGATTGATGTCATTCATATAATTTTCAGTACTACAGTCACAATATTGTGTTGGAGCTAGTTTTATTTTGTGAACATGAGCTTGAGTAGTGGAATGTCCTGAACGTAATCGATTGAATAATACTATGAGTGGTCGTTCCATGTTGGTTTTCTCAAAACCATGGTTTATGATAATTAAATTTTAGAAAAGCTTTGTTTAAGGTGGTTATAGTTTGAGGATTGTTGTGGCACCAGTTTTCCCAGTCTGCCTAAATTTTCTTCCGTACTCTAGGTAGTAGATCTTGCCAGTGAAGTCTTATCTTTTTTTTGTTCTGAATTTAAAGAGTTTTTAGCGTGTAAATCTACTATGCAGTTGTGTTTATCGAAACTGTGTGATTGTACATAGGTTAGTTCTATTTTCACCCCTCTATGTTGTAATATCTGTACAGTATATAAACAGTTGATGATATGTGGGGAAATTTTAAACATTTTTTTCCTTTCGAATCAAGAGCGTGTAGCTCTGCTTCGGAGTGTGTTAATATTAGTATTTTTTGTTGTCCTACAGAGACAGAATATTGTAGGGCGAGATATATAGCGTATATTTCTGCTGTGAAAATTGAGGCGTGGTGTGTAAGTCTTACTTCTTGGGCGTAATGGGTTTGGGGTCTACATCGCCGAGCCAACTTTTTCAAGGATTTTTGAACCGTCTGAGTATAGGAAGTAGTAATCTGGCCAACATTCCTTGTATTGTGCCATACAGTTGAAATTTGGGATGTTGATGTTTATTCTTGGCATTGTAGTGTATCGTAAAGTAAATATCGGGTTGTAGGTTGTTTGTATTAGAAGATCGAAAAGATCTCAGTGTTGTAGACTTTGTTCTATCCAAAGGTTGAAGGCGCTTAAGTGGTTTTTTTGTCGATGTGTTTCGTGGAATTCATATATCTTGGCGAGAGGTTTGTGGGTTAGGTGATTTGTTTTTAAGTAGCAATTTTCCGATTAGGAATCTTTGTCGAAAGGAGAGGGGTAGTTCGGCAGATTCGGAGTATATAAATACATTTGGACTACTTGGCATCAATCCTAGCGCTTTGCGAAGTAGTTTGCGTTGAATGACGTCAAGGGATGTCAATTTGTGTTGTTTGAGATTTGTCATTGCGATCAAGCTGTAATTTATAGAGGATCTATAAAGATATTTGTACATAGGTAGCATCGTTACTGGAGAGGCACCCCATTTAGTTGTTGCTGTCATTTTGAATAAATTATATATATTTTTCTCCTTTGGTTCTAAGTGCTTTTATTTGTCGATCCCAGTTTAGATTTTCTGTAAAATTCCGGAATCACTTCAGTTAGTGATGGAAATAATCGAATAATTATAATCGATCAATTCGAGAATTTGAATATCTCGAATGTTTCGAGATATTCTGTTTTTCAACGATTATTCATTGGCTTAAAGTGTAATGTTTTTCCTTTGCTTTTCTGACGTCACAAAGCGTCTCCATACATTCTGTTGCTTTTCAATTTTACAAAGCGACGAATTTCTCCCCGTGAAAACTTGCATACTAACGTCGGCATACCATCTCCTCTCCTTGTTCCCCATCACCCTCTCTGTCTAATAGAGCATCGCCGACTACTATAGGTAGTTCGCGAACGAACTGGTCTCAACGAACTAGTTCAGAGGATCGACAGATTGTAGTTCGCAAGCGAACTAAATGCGTGCGCATCTCACATGTATAACTGTAGAAAAGCAGCGATGTTAGAAGGAAAATATAAAACAGAGAGAGAAAGTTTAGTTCGCGTAGTGAACTAAATGCGTGCGCATACGAGAGGGAGTTTTACTGACGGAAAGGATATTTACGCACTTTACCCCCGCCCCGGTCGTAGACAAGTCGCGGGAAATTTCAAGTTCAACCGCGATCGCATTTGTGATGTTTCTCAAGCAGATGTTTTACTCCGTTTCTCTGATTCTCTCTCTCTGACTAGAATGGTGGGTGCATCAATGCATCTCTTTCGTGGCCCTCGTGCTGCTTTGAAGGGAGTGAGGCATTGTAACAACACTTCCGCCCGGGGACATCTCTTTCATTCTAATTTACCGTTATTTGAACTAAAGTTGCAGTTCGCGAACTAGAAACCACCACACATCTTGAAAGCTACCACGTGATCAGAAAAGCCCTTCTGCTACTATAGAGAGACCATCTCAGTAGCGAACTATTGAACTAAATGAACTGCGAAATAGTCTTTGAAACGAACTGGACTGCTCATCGCGACTACGATCTCTTAGCGCCTTCCCATTTCGAGCTCGTAGCATGTATTGCAGCGAAGAAGTTTAGTTGGTCTTTTCGCCGCTGTGGCGATACTTACAGGCAATGGACAGTTTGACAGAAAATAACTATCAGCATGTAACTGAATGTAACGTTAACATGTTTATTGTACTGTTGTTAAGTAAAAAAGTTTTCATATGAGTCGTTCACGTGCGACATGTGTAGACAACAGTTTCACAAAAATCGCTGTCGTTTTATAATGAAATTATGGTGATTATTTTTCCGAAAATCTTGAATTCTTACAGAACAATGCTTAAGAAACAAAGGTTTATGGTAAGAAATTAAAAAAAATCCCTTAGAGACTATTCACTAAGATGTAGATTAAAATTGTGTGAAATTAGTATGCCGCTGAAACAGATTAAATATAATTCAAGTTCACTACACAATATTCAACTAAAAAAGCTCATTTGGCATAAACAACTTATAGCCTCAGTACTTTACGGCAATCACAATGCCTATATCATCGCATTATACTTATTATGTATTTCTTTCTCACATATAGGACTATATAGAATTAAATTAGCATCTACTGCTTTTCTGGGAATTTGAAGTTCGAAAGAGTTCAAGGTACAAATCACGTTTCATGCCATACTCATCCAAAATAAATCCGACTCAACTCTTATGAGCTTGATATACAAACGAAATGCGTCAAATGTTACCTATGTGCTATCCCTCGAAAGAACTACCATAGATAATGCATTTTATAAAGAAAGCGTATGACTTTCTGGGCAACTACGTTATGGGAACTTTTCTATTGTATTGCTTCCTTTTTACAATTTCCTCATATTTACAGTATCCTACTTTGAAGAACCATACATTGTAACTGAATATTGCACAGCAGAGAAATAAATTCCTATGACAAATAAGGAAACATGATATTTTCTGCATCACATATAATTTCCCAAATATACTGTTAAAACATTTAGACACTAGTTTAAAACCATAAAAGAAGTCCATAATATTAGTATTTCCCACACATTTTAAAAGCTTCCTTTATCTACGATAATATAACCCACAAAAATAATTTTATATACTTATGTAATGCTTTCTTATATTTTGGAAATATTAAAAGTTTTTGGTTGAATTAAAACAGTGAAAATCTTATAACTTGAGAATATTTCCAAACATCTTAAAATCATATGTGAACAAAAATATTATTTTTCTAGAGTATTCATATAGGTCTATTTTAAAAATATGGCTACTACTAGAAATATGTCCTGTCAAAAGCTTCAGTCGGGCCCGCGACTTTTTCAGATGTAATATTGTAGCATCTTTACCTAGCACTTTTACCCAGGCACCGTCGCTGCTCATAATTTAAAAATACATATAGGGCTATAAATTAAAAACGGGTTACACAGCGATAACAGGCATAAAAAGCTGAGTTAGGACTGAAAATTTAGTCCATATTGGATTAGAATGGAAGTGGACGATAGAGTTTTAAGTGTTTGCTTTGACTGACATTGATTATAAACACTCCAGTATGGCTAAATATAGAGCTCATTGGATACCACTGATGCGGTCATGTGACACGAGAAAATCAGTGGTACCTGAATAATGTTGAAGACAGTTTCCGCGTTTAAAAAATGAACTTGCTAGTCAAACACTGTGAGATGTAATATACCCGTACGAAAGAATTGTTTTACAAATATTTTGTGAAAAGTGTTTTCCCGCACTATAGAAAAACAGGAAAAACACACGAAGATTCCCCTTTCCTCCCCTACATATAAACCCTTGAAAGCCACTATCACGTAAATTGATACGTTAGTAAAGGATTGTTTTTACAGCTAATTATTTGTATTGTTCCTTGTGAATACTTTGATTTTCATTTATTTTAATAAATTTGGGTTAACAAACAATTCCATTTTTGTGGGAAAGTTAGCAAAACAAAAATTCGTTGTTCTGTTCATGTCTATAACATTCTCCAGCTTTACAACTCTGTTTACAGTCAAGAAACCAGCTGACTGCTTCTTTGGTTGTATTGCCTGTATGTAGCGCCACAGCGGCCACCAAGCTGTGGTTCCTTGAATAAGCCCAGGGCCGGGGCGAATAAGCTCCTTCCCTTTTCTTGTTAATTGTTAAAAATATCCATTGCAAAATGGCCGGTGTGTTGTATCTGAAGTTCGTTAAATAAAATTATATCAGCATTAAAGATAACCTAGTTAATTCAAAATTCTGATAAGTATGTTTAAAGTCGATTTTCTGGAAACAAATTTCTCTACTCATGTTCACATATTCTTTTTTTAAATTTTATGGAAGCTTATCAGTGATCAGAAAGTGAGGAAATATTCTTATGTTCTTAAATTGGTGAAAGAAAAGGAAGTCAAATACACAATAATGGGTACTGGGTGCAAGGCGCTATCTGTTGGAGGGTATGTTCCTCATGGCAACATCTTGACTCTGGACTGATTTTCTTAAATGTGAGGGGTATTGAGTAATATGTAATTTTGGGCTAGAATTTGCGCGAAAAACGTTCATGAAGTCAAATTTTGTCACAAATATATTATGATGAGAGACAAGGGTATGTAGCACTAGTATGGGGTAATGATGCAATAGACTGAAAACACCCAATTCGTTTTGATATAGTGCCCTATTGATATCGATTTGTATTAATTTTGGTTTCATTTTTGCCGTTATTTCAAAACAAAAAGGGCGTTTTGAGACTGCTGAATAATTACACACTTAAAAATGAACTCTTATCTCCCACAATAATAGATTAACGACAAAACTGACTTCATGAACGCACTTCTCGTGAAATTCTAGCCCAGAGTGACATATCACACGACCTCTTCCCATTTAAAAATCAATCAAGATTAAATACGGCGAACTTCAAGATGGTGGCCATAAAGAACATACCCTCAAACACTTAGTGCCTTCCACAATGTCTCCATTACTGTATATTTGACTTCAATTTCTTATACCAATTTAAGAACATAAGGATATTTCCACACTTTTTGATCACTTTCTACATATATCTATATATCACCGATCAGCTGCAATTCAGTTGTAGAAAGTTGGCGTGGCAATCGGAGGTCGTGGGCTCCATCCAGCCCTCCTCGTGAAAGTATGGATATCCAGTCTAGGGAGATATCCACTTTCAACTGTTCGCTCATTGCAGATGGAGTCCCCAATGACTTATCCTGAGTTTGGCACCGAAACGCAACGTAGCCGGCGATATATCTCAAAGCATCGAAACTCATGTCTAACTCATTGCTGTTGAAAGAATCTTCACAATCAAGAGAGTCATTTTGAAGAGTCATCAATGTAGTGTCTTCGCTATTGTCCTGAACCATCACATCAAGTTCTTTCGACTACTTCAATGAAAAGTTCATTTGTAATGAAATTTTCAAATGAACTGCTGTCGTCTTCAGGTATTGACATGCCTTGTGAAAAGTCAGAAGCACATTCTTCAGCAACTGATGAACCTTTGGATAACGGAATTTCGTCAGCATTATAAGTCAACATTAATAAACGAATTCTGTTCCTGACTTCAAATGGGGACGTACGGTTGGTTATAGAATACATCTAGCCTTCTTATTCTCGAAAAAAGATTTTCTATGCAGTCTTGGTTAAGTCGAGAAGTCAAAATGTACGTTATGTTCTTACATTTGACGTCTTCGTACAATTCAAATAATGATCTGATTGAAATCAGGAAACCCTTCTGAAATGGGAGTAAATTTCTTCTATTCCCGAAGCGAATGAGAGAACAAACCTCCATAAATCTACGGAGCGTGTTTTGTTGGCAAATAATATTCAAACCATACCCGCTACGCAAAGATGTTTGCCTATCCTTAGAAATTCTTGAATTCAGCACATCGAATACATCATTTTCAAGTTGTATTCAGTTTGCCTCCACTTCCTTTTGTAGCGTGTATTTTAGAGCTAAAGCAGTCCTGCGCGAAAACAGTCTTCCTGCCATCCCTACATGTTGACGAGCTCGTCCACTCACACTTAGATGAGCACGCGAGAGATGATCAACTCAGTAGACAAGCGATCCAAAAGATTCTCAAGAGTCTGCTTCGTCATTTCCGTACAGTCTTGTAGAACTACCCCGTCATCGAGAGAGTGATTTCGCAGCAATTTCAACTAATGTGGTACGTCGTAGAACACCCTTACTTTTCTATTCTTGTCTACTGGGTTGAAAATTAAGTTTTTGATGTACTTACACCGAGCTGATTCCATACTTTAGAGTTTTTCCCACCCATGTCGCAAGTAACGACACAACTTTGAATCCTGTTTCTTTCACCCTCTGCACTATTGTTTTTAACAGCTCACTTGACATAGTAACGTCAAAATAAAAAAAATGGGTTGTTTGCACTGCTTACACAAACCCCGTAGCACAACAACTTGAACGTTGCTATAGGGACCTATAATTTCATCCTTGGTTGAATCGTAACAAATTCTACCACATACGTTAATTTCTTCAAACACGATGACAGCTAGCTTTTCCACATCACTAAGAGTTTCCACTTTCGGTTTTAGTAAACATAGGATCTCCTCTAAAATACCAGAGTTACTGGCGAATTTCTTCGTCCAGTTCTGTAACGTCGAGCGGCATGGTAAGGTGGTTACGCTTACGCAAAAAGGCGTATGACTTGCGTGATAGGACTCTTAAACTTAAAGCGTTTGCAATATCTTCAGGGATCCAATTCACTCGTTTTTTCCTTTGCAGCAAACATTTTATTTGCCCCTTAGTGAACACCTTCGATAGTATCTTATTCACTTTTTGTTTGACTAAGGCTTCTGATCGAGCAGCGGAGATCTTTGTCTGTCTCTGATAGACAAAACGCATAGCCTTATACTTTTTTAAAGCTGCGTCGCATGTCCTTAAAGCTTTGTCTTGTGCTGCCAATTTTCCTTGTAAGACCTGAATGTCAAGTTTGAGTCCTCTTCTTTCTCGCAAAATTCTGGCAACTCATTGAAAGCGTTGGTGCTTGTAGTCTGTTTCAGTTTCCTCTTATTTGGAGACAATTTTTCAAAGTGACCAAAGCGTTCTTCCTAGTTTCACGAGAATTCAATCTAAAAATAGTTAATCATCGGTGATAGCTAATCTGGTAATTGTGCACCCAAAGCGGCAGAGGCATACAATGTTCTTAAACCCAAATGTAGGTCAAATTATATCGTTGCAAAGCCTTTGTGACATTGAGGAGTTGCGCAGTTAATAGAGAAGTAAATTGATGCAATTGTGAAGATGGAGAGAAGCTAAACCATTGGAGTTATCACTCTCCCTCCGCTTTTCTATGATACGTTTTGCTGCGTCTCATGAGTGAAAAAAAATGTCGACAAAGGAAATGCTTGTAATTTTGAACAGCCCAGATGTGAACACTAAACGGATCGACCGGACCAAACGGACTGCAGGAGTTGTCGCAATATTTGAGTTTGTAACTTGATAAATTAATTCCTTCTGTTGATTCACTTATTATTAATAACACGTTCTGATATTACTCATATAAACTTATAAACAAGATAGTAGAGTTGCAAGTAATCTTAAAATAAGTCCGTAAATGGTAGAATGTCATCTACAGTAATGTCTGCAAACTACGGTTTAAAATAAAATGTTCTGAGAGCTAAAGAAACAGAAAAGAAGCAAAGAAATAAATTTTCGAGTTGTAAAAACAGCTTGTTACTCTTTATTTTATTTATTTGTTGTTTTTTTATACTGTGCGTTTTATGTTAGTAATATTGACTCGTGGCCTGTTAACACCCTTTTACGAGAATTAAAAATATTTGTCATTTCACAATGTACAAGAGAAAATTATGTATCTTTTGAAAAAAGATGAACTTATTCTTTATAGACAACTAGTAGATATTAGAATTGTTTTGTCCCAAATCAGTTCACAAAATTATCTTTCTTAGGGCATCGAATTGTTTCTATGACTTAAGGCAAAGATAAAAGTGACGTAGTAGTAGATAGGATGAAAAGGTAGTGCAATAACCACCAATTATTCTCCACATTACATAATTATTATTCAAATAAAATAAGTAGAACTAGATTTACAATGATTAACATAGTACTTTGCCAATTACTATTTTATATTTGTTAAACAAGCAGCTATTAACATTGTAATGTGCTTTAGTCAATGCTAATCCATATAGAATTTTAGTTTAACTTACCTCTGGGTCTTTTACATTTTCCTGTATAATTATATTCTTAGAATGTGGATTTCCTGCTCTAGTGGGTGATAAGCGTCCCTCAACATCTATACTTGTTTTTGGTGGATTAATTGAAGAATAATATCGATAATCCCTGTAATCTAATGAACTAGTTGTTCGGGGATATCTAAAAGCTTGATTAGAAACAGACATTATCTCGGACTCAATATCACACTATTTTAACATCTCTCAAATGAAAAGTGTGATTTTATCTTACTGGTAATGTCTCATCATCCATGGAAACTTGTAAAAATATTTTGCAACAAATCCTCATCGCACAGGAAGATTGAAACAATTAAGTGTGTAATAATATAATTATATATTTATGATTGTTCAATTAATATTCTTGTACCTCGTAAACACACACACACACACACTTTTCTTGAACACGCTACGTGAAGAATCATAGCGTAATCAACTTAGATAATTACAGTACCTGCACGAGTATTATTTTTGGTCTTTGTATTCCGTATAATGAAAGAAAGGAAGAATTATCTAAGTTGAATTGTTACTACTTATTCGGGAAAGAAAATTTACCGTTAAAAACATCTTCAGTGTTGACACGTGTTTTGACTCGTGGGCGTGAGTAGTATACCCGACACTTGACTCAACTTTGTGGAAAACTGCACGATTTTTCATACCTGACTAATAGCAAGGAGTCCATTTTCAAGGGCTGTACGATACCCGGTGTCGCAGTTTTTTTATTACAATGTATAAAAGGCTACGGCACCTCTTTTCCGATCCCCTATGAAAGGCTACGGCCCCTTTTTCATCTCCTATTTATAAAAGACTACGAACACATTTTTCAAACCCCTATTTAACCCCACGAACCCCTATTTAACATAGCAGAGATTGCATGAAAGGGTACGAAGCTCTTTTTCAACCGTATATAAAAACTACAGAGGCTACTGCCCAGCCCCTTTATAACGTAGCAGAGATTCCATAAAAGGCTATGAAGCTCTTTTTCAACCCCTATTGAACATAGCAGAGATTACACAGGATATAACCCCACACAGTGCACAATAGAAGAGATTCCATAAAAGGCTACGAAGCTCTTTTTCAACCTCTACTTAATATAGCACAAATTACAGAGGCTACGGTTTACACGTTTTCCCAGCACCTATTTAACATAGCAGAGATTACACAGGATTTAATCCCACACAGTGCACAATAGCAGAGATTCCATAAAAGGCTATGCAATTCTTTTCAACCTCTACTTAATAATTAATAAAGCACAAATTACAGAGGCTACGGTTTACACGTTCTCATAGCCTCTATTTAACATAGCAGAGATTACCCAGCCCTCATACCAACGCACGATAGCGGATTCCATAAAAGAGTACGAAGCCTTATTTAACATAGCAGAGATTACAACAGAAATCTGAAAGTAAGTTTCTATACCTAACCAACACGGTAATGCGTCTCTTGACTAAGCACTCATAACTACAACCAACCTGGGCCCAAGTCAAAGGTCAAATATTTAACCGTGTATATCTCTAAGCGGCGAAACATATTAAAATTCTGTTTTCATATTTAGTATGAGGGCATTGAATAGTATATGCGAAAAAAGTAGTGACCTCGATGTCAAAGGTCAAATATTTAACCGTGTATATCTCGTAAACGGCGAAACAATAAAATTCTGTTTTCACATTTAGTATGAGGGCATTGAATAGTATATGCGAAAAGAGTGCCGACCTCGAAGTCAAAGGTCAAATCTGAAGTCATTTTGCTGACTTTGCCCCCGTGGTCGTAGAATTATCAAACTTATAACGCACTTTATTTTAGTCCCGGGAATGTGAAATATGAAAACAACTTCTTTCTACCTATTGTCGCTTAAAATATATGGCTGTTCAAATTTTCGCATTTTAGACACAGACTTCAAAAACTTGCAAATTATATGTTATTCGGGTCGGTAATGCCGAATGTGAAATTTGCTTATTTCTATCACCTACCCTTTCCAAGATATGGCGGTTCGATTTTTTCGAGTTTACACGCAGAATTGAGAAACTCGCAGATTATATGTTATTTGGGTCGGTGATGCCGAATGTGAAATTTTCTTCTCTCTACCACCTACCCTTTCCAAGATATAGCGCTTCGAATTTTGCCCTTTTGGTCCCAGAACTATGAAACTCGCAAATTATGTTATTCGCGTCGGTGATGTCGAATGTGAAATTTGTTTCTCTCTACCGCCTACCCTTTCCAAGATATGGTGGTTTTCAATTGAGAAACTCGCAGTATTCGAGGTCGGTGAAATGTGTCTACACTGTAACTGAACTCGTCTCGCGCCAAATGCACAAAACCTTGAATACGTCTATTATTTCGTAGCTGTCACCAGCCTGTAGGAAAGCGGGGTAATTGTAATAATTACTATATTTACAAGACTTACAGAACTCATGTAAGCAATTACACACAATAATATTTTCTTTGTGCTTTGACGACATGCTGAAAGTCGAACATAACAAGTACACGTTCGGTATAGAATTCCATAGGCCATACAGAAAATAACAAACCAACGTTGGGGTAGGTATTAAATGTGAAATTCCACGCTATCTTCTCAGATTGTACTTTAATAATGAGCCATAGTGATCCAATGGTTATGGATGTGCTATATGTTTTCTTTCGACAAATCGCGGTTTCCATAATTGGATGTACAGTAGGTAGCCCTGCCCCAATGTTGGTTGCATACGAGTCGGGCGAATATTGAATTACATTCGGAGAACACCGCTTGCTTTCCTGTGCATGGTTTTGATGGCACTGTACTATTATCTACCCTTTCCAACATATGGCGGCTCTTTCGCCCCCAAAACTATGAAACTCGCAAATTTTCACGGTGATGAAGAACTTCTTTCGCTTCCATAATATGGCAATTCAAATTGAGATACTCGCAAATTGGATCGGAGAAGCAGAAATTACACAGGGCTTCCACCATAACTGAACTCGTCTAACGCCAGGGACTATCTTCATAATAGCCAAATGTACAAAACCTTGAATGTGTCGTAACTACCACCAAGGTTGCAATCTATAGTGACTAGCAAAATTATTCGAACCCTGTAGTGTTTGTACAAAATATGGGTTTCAGCCAACAAAATAATGTTACCTTCGGATGACGTGTGAGTCGTTTTCCATCTGCATGGGTAAACAAGACATACAAAATATTGTTTTAAGTAGAATTCACCCTAATATAAGATGTTTGGTGGTACTTTGAATGGCTATACGAAACATGTGTGAGACGTCTGCCGACCCATGTTTTGCGGATAGTTGGTGCTTTTGCCATCAAAGTGCCACTTCGGAGGGTCATATTTAGCTATGAAAGAGACATTTTAGCATGTAATTCAGGTAGAAAATAGTCTTTCAGTTGAAATGTATTGTAGAAAAGAATTAATTGGGGGATATTCTAAGAATTTATAGGGTAAAAAAGTGACAAATGTGAATACGCCACCTCGTAAGAAAAAAGTTGGTGTTTGAATATATATCGAGAAAAGTGACATTTGACCAGTAATGAAACACAAATGGTCTAACTAATAGCAGGTATTTGGTGAAAGAGACATTATACAGAAAGCTAACTGTTGAGTTGTCATTGAAATTCAAAAATAGTCGAATAATGCCATATTGAGAGAGCTTGCTTAGATTTTCTCTGGAAGGAACTTGCACAAGTGTATATTAAATGGGGGAATTAAGGTTAATTGATTAAAGATGGCTGTATTTCACGCTTTGCGACCACATTGAGTCAATATTTAAGTACTTGTAGTATACATTTCAAGGAGAAAAGGACACATTTACATAATCCCGCATACTTCGAAAGACATGGAGGTCGAAAGCTGACATAGCTTCTAGTCTTCTAGCCTCTGAAATGTAATTCTGTATACAAGTTTCGGTAGAAAGACAAGCTGTGTTTGAAGTACTATGAATAAAACGAAAGGTAGAAAGAACTAATTCTACCAGAAAAAGGTTACTTGAAAAGAAAACTGACAAAAATGTGGTCTATAGGGGGAATGACTGTTGTCTCGATTGAATGATAGCTACGAAATAATAGACGTATTCAAGGTTTTGTGCATTTGGCGTGAGACGAGTTCAGTTACAGTGTATATTTGTGTAATCTCTGCTATGTTGGGAAAAGGTGAAGCACATTTCACCGACCACGAATACTGCGAGTTTCTCAATTTAAAACCACCATATCTTGGAAAGGGTAGGCGGTAGAGAGAGAAGCAAATTTCACATTCGGCATCACCGAGCCAAATAACATATAATCTGCGAGTTTCTCAATTCTGCGTCTAATATGTCAAAATTCGGTAAATTCAAACCGCCATATCTTGGAAGCGACAATAAGTAGAGAGAAGCACATTTCACATTGGGCATCACTGAACCAAATAACATATAATTTGTGAGTTTCTGAATTCTGCGTCTAAAATGTCAAAATTCGATTCGCTATATCTTCGAAGCAATAATATGTAGAAAGAAGTAATTTTGAGATTCGGTATTACAGTGAAAAAATAACATAATTTGAGGTTTTCGTACCTTTGGCGCCAAAAGAGCAAAATTCGTAAAATTCGAACTATCATATCTCGTAAACGGCAACAGGTAGAAACATGCAGTTTTCATATTTAACATTCCCGCGACTAAAATAAAATGCATTTATAAGTTTCATAGCTCTACGACCACGGGTGCGAAGTTATCAAACTGACTTCAGATTTGACATTAGCCCACCAAAATACATATCACTGTGAAAACAGAATCTCAATATGTCTCGTCGTTTACGATCTATATACGGTTAAATATTTGACCTTTGACCTCGATGTTAGGATATACTATTCGATGCCCTAATACCAAATGTGAAAACAGAATTTCAATATGTCTCGTCGTTTACGATCTATTCACAGTTAAATATTTGACATTTGACCTCAATTTAGGATATACTATTCGATGTCCTAATACCAAATGTGAAAAAGGATCTCAAAATATCTCACCGTTTACGAGATATACACGGTTAAATATTTGACCTTTGATCTTGAGGTCACCAATTTTTTTTGCATATACTATTCAATGCCCTCATACCAAATGTGAAAACAGAATCTCAATATGTTTCGTCGTTTAGGAGCTATACACGGTTAAATATTTGACCTTTGACCTTAGTACCATTTTTTGACTTGGGTCCAGGTAATATTAAAAGACTCATATTAGGGAGTTTTCACCTGCTAATGACTATTGTTTGTGGTTATAAAGGCTTAGTCAAAAGACTTATATGGGGTAGTTACCGCCTACTATTGGCTGTAGGGTATAGAAACTGACTCGTAGCTAACCTAGAGGACATGTAATAGCTGCTATGGTTTGCTGTGTAGTCTACTATTCCCTGTTATAAGGGTTAGGTTAACTAGCATATATTTCACTTATGTTCTGTGTTGGAAAATGGGCCTCTGTAATTTGTGCTATGTTAAGTATTGAAGAGAGCTTTATAGCCTTTGCTATTGTGCAACCTATATTAGGTTAAATCCTGTGTGATCTCTGCTAGGTTAAATAGTTGGTCGTAGGCTTCTGCACTGGTCTACTGGCACATATTCCTGTGTAATCTCTGCTATATTAAATAGGGAAGAGGCCATAGCCTCTGTAATTTGTGCTATGTTAAGTAGTGTTTTTTGGGGGGAAGGGTTGAAAACGAGCTTCGTACCCTATCGTGCAATGTGTGGTCTATTATGGGGGCTAGGGTAGATAGCCTAGAGGACATCTAATCTCTGCTGTGTTAAATGGGGCTGGAAAGGGTCCGTAGCATTTTATTCTATGTTAGGTTAAATTCTGTGTAATCTCTGCTGTTAACTAGTGTATTTTTGGTGGGGGGGGGGTTGAAAAAGAGCTTCGTAGCCTTTTGTGAAATCTAACCACAACAAATGCGACACGGTGGCTGGAAAATAGACTCGTTGGAGGGCGCCCATGTTATTTGGGTTAGGTTAAATACTGTGTAATATCTGGGTGTGGGCGGGGACGACTGTGCTGTGTTGGAAACTCTGCTATGTTAAATAGGGGCTGGGAAAAAACGTGTAGACTGTAGCCTCTGTAGTATTTTTTAGGGTTGAAAAAGCGTTTCGTAGCCTTTTATGAAACCTCTGCTATTGTGTACTGTGTGGGGTTAAATCCTGTGTAACCTCTGCTATGTTAAATAAGGGTTGTAAAAAGAGCTTCGTACCCTTTCATGCAATCGTGCACTGGTGTACTATGTGGGGTTAAATACTGTGTAATCTCTGCTACGTTAAATAGGGATTGGAAAGGGTTCGTATCCTTTTTATTTACTATCGTGAACTGGTCTACTAGTATATATTGCTGTGTAGGGGATGAAAAAGTGCTTCATACTCTCTCATAGTGTTGAAGGGCGTCCTTGTTATTTGGGTTAGGCTAAATTCTGTCTAATCTCTGCTATGTTAAATAGGGGTTGAAAAAAGATGCCGTAGCCTTTCACGGAGGGTATGAAAAAATGTGTTGTTGTCTTTCACAAAGGGGTGCGAAAAGAGGGGCCATAGCCTTTTATACATTGTTACCGAGCCCTGCGACACCGCATATCGTACAGCCCTGGAAAATGGACTCCTTGCTATCAGCCAGGTATGGAAAAATCGTGCAATTTCCCACAAATCTGAGTCAAGTGTCTGGTATACTACTGGCGAGCCTGGATAAAGAACACTGAAGAGCCCAGGTTCTATTCCCGGCGCGGTAATGTTTTATTTTCTAAATACTGTACGGTAACTTTTTTCTTTTTTTATACATAGAGTACAGTATACGTATTTTGAAATTGTATAAAAAACACTAACAAGTGGTTAGGTTAAGTTAGGAAAGTCAGGTTCGGTGTTTTTCTAATTAACGACACAAATAACTCTAGTTCATGGCAACGATAACAGAAATACGGGAAATACGTACAATTTTGAAAATTATTTAAGATGTTGAAATATGCAAAAGGAAGGAACGGGGAGAAAATATTTATAAGTATATACGAAGAAAAAAAGTTTTAAAATAGGATTTTTAAAAGAGCCTGCGTTCCAGTAAGTAATTCAACAGGAAAAATCACTGTAAGGAATAATCAAGGCTATCGAAAACTTGGTTTAAACTAGCGTACTAACTGGAAAATTGATAGTCAGTTTTCTTTGAGGAATGTCATCAATCCAAACAGTAAAGTACACATCATTATGATATTCTTGAGGTTATTGGCTTCTGAAAAGTCACGAATCACCCTTCTTCATAGCTCTACTCTAACGTAGGATCAATAAGCTTTCCCAGTCTCGAATTAAAGTCTACATAAATGCCTTTATTCCAGAAACTGTTTTCGTAACATAATATAGCACTTGTAAAATGCACTTCGTCTAACAGAAGAACACGTGGAGTAATCGGTAGAGTGACGGACAACAAACAAACCTGATAATTGTGAGTTTGAATCGCACTGCAGACAGAAATCTTTTCTCGCTACAGGCTCGATGAAAGTGTACCAACGTTTTTAAAAACAAGGTTTGTAGCAAGTTTGGCGTGTAAAGCTTATAGCAAATTTTGCATCTCTAAACTGGCAAGTTTGGTGCAAGATTGTAACAAGTTTACAGGCTTCCAATGCCAAACTTGTTGCAAGTTTGGAGACTTGCAATGTCAATATTGCTGCAAGTTTACACTGCTCTCTGGGATTTAGTCATATTTTAAGGAAGTAAGGACTAATTTTGGAATTATGTCGAATCAGGAATTTTTAGTTTTATACTATTTTGGTATATTTTCTAATAAAACGATTCATGAAAGTGTATTGGTTTCATGAACTCGGCATTGATCAATTACTCTATGCTTCATATAAGTGTACGCACTGATGTTCTTTGTTATGAACTAGGAAATCAAACAGCTGTGGGATTTACCCGATTTTCAATGCGAGTTTAGTTTATGTCGGAAAAATCTGCCAACTCTATTTATTGGAATGAAACTGCGTAGACGACTTGCTACAGGTAGCGCTCTGTCTTTATTTGTCACAGAGACATACATTTTTAATTTAACATTTTCAGTTTTGTGCTTGGTAGTGTTTTGTTAGTATTTTGGATACTGAATAATAGCGACTACACCGAAAAAGAAGCTTGAAGGTAGCGATGCGCTAAAAAATTAAAGACAAGAACACAAAGAAAAAATATTTCATGAAGCATGGCTTTCAAATGTAAAGCAGAGGAGCATATTTCACTCGGACTCTCCCGGTGGGGCCACTACTGCTTCCACGCTGACCACACGTGCTGGGATCGACACTGTATTTTATTCACAGCAGCTGTCCAATTGAATCACAATGCTGGGTTGGCGCCGTTCTAGACCCGCTCCCTTTGGAAAATTATACCCTTTTCTTGTATTGTTTCATTTACTAATATTGTTGAATAAATTCACTTCATTTCTAACCACTTGGAGGTCATTTTGTGAGATAGTACTCTTGGGGTTGATGCCCTTTTGACTGCAGTGTTAACTCCAGTTTACTAAAAAGTGGACATAGTGCGTTCTGGCTCCAAGGTGACGATAGCGTAGACTAGAACCTCCTGCGTAGCCTAGTCGGTAGCATGCTCGACTACAGTGCGAACGGTCCCGAGTTCCATTCCCGCTGGGGGCTCAAAATTTCGGTGTTTACCCGTGAGCATCGTGAGGACAACTGGGGAGCTACTGTGAATGTGAAGAAAAGACAGTGGTGATCGGAGTTGAGAACTTCGGCTCTCCTCTCCCAACCCGTCTGGTCAGCATGGGAGCAGTAGACCAACTTCTCCCTTCGGGGAGAGGCCTCATCCTGTAGTGGATTGAATATGGC
>JAGDQP010006715.1:0-61241 GCA_022664845.1 Lepisma saccharinum | reverse complement strand
ATATATTCTAAAATTTCCTCAGAACAATTGGTTTCTTTTTCTTACACAGGCAACTATGGGCTAGGCCCGTCACATGACAGAGGTGGCATCTCTAGGGAAACACTATTACGGGGGCAGGGATTGGGAAGGCAGCAGTCAGGACCTTTGTCTATGTTAGATACTGCACTGTCATTCGCTTAGTAAAACTGAGGGTAATCCTGGGAGCATTCAGTCAGTATTACCGGTAACAAGATTGCAACTTGCTGCCTCCCAGTGACACTCCGAAGAAAACCAGACAGAAAAGAAATTCAAGACAGAGAAAAGAATTGTTTATGATGGCGACGATTGGCAAGGTGGACCGATGGTGGTTTGCCATTGCCTTCCATCGAATGGAGATGACGTCCTAATGACAGGACCTACAATTTAACATGGGTTCCGAACCACCCGTGTCCTCACTAGGAATCGACCACGAGACTCATTGATTAACACAGGACTGGTGAGGTTTTTCCCTTTATGGAAAGAAGCGGTCGCGAGAAGCAATCTCATCAGAAGTACAATTTGGAAGTTTTTTTTCTTGACATCTCCAGAGTCGTTTGGTAATTTTCTGTAATTGCGTAAATACATGAAAAAGTTATATAGTTGGAAACAGTGCCAGTTAACAGATGGGCATCAGAAATATTGCCTGCCAATCCCATAAAAAAGCAGAGAAAGAACTGTTTTTTTTTTCGCGAGCAACCTTTAAGGTCTTGCCCGCTACCTTTCTCATGGAGGCTTACCGAGACAAGCATACGCAATAGTCCCTCTTCAGCTCACATAAAGTAAATGAAATAAAATAATTACCGTAAATATTATAGGAGGAAATATAATTGTCTTTTATTTTTGGAGAAAACTAATACCACCAGAAAAAAAGTTACTTAAAAAAATCTCCGAGAAGTTGGCGACTTTCTTTTTACCTGCAAGGAAGTCGACAGGGGGAAGGAAAAGTTTATATACCTGGTTTCCCAAGAGATGGGTCGTGTTATCTGCAAAATTCTCCCTTGCGCTACGGAAGAAGTCGGCAGCAAGCAAGGGGGTCAACAGTGCTTTTCTCCTTGAGTCTTTACCGGACAAGCGAGGTTCCCTAAATTGTGATTTGTTGCCGGACGTAACTTTACATAAAAATTTACGGCCTCATAAATACACCACTCGCACGAAAGGGCGTTGGAGTATCGTCGACGTGGGACAACCCGGTGGGAAAAGACCACGTCCATCTTTCACGGGAAACTTCAAACTATCGTGAAGGTTCCTCCCGTGTTTCTTCTGTTGCGGGTTTGTTTGGTTAGATGAATATCACCCCCATCCCCCCTCACACGATACCTTCACATTATTATTTATCACGTAAGAACACCGCTGATGGAGAAAGTTTCTCGGCAGTTGACGCACATAAAGTAAACTCTTGTGTCCTTTAGAAACACATTTGAGCTAGCAGTAAACGGATTTTAATGTGATCCTATATCACCTAGATATACTGACCATCCATATGTCGATACTAGTTGACACGTATGTGCATAGGTATATTTACAAGTTGTGTACAAAGATTACATGTCTCCGTTCTATTGAGGCATTGTCTGAGGACGTTAAAATAATAATAATAATAATAATAAATTATAGCTACGAACATCTTCACAAAATTCGTATCTTTGGGTTGAAAGGAAAGGTAGAAACTATTGACACAGCACATTAACACTAAAGGCGTTCGGAACTCCGAAATTTCCCGAAACTGAAATCTGGATTCCGAAATGAGTAATGTCAATTTTTCTGATTCCGGGATATCAGAATTTCGGAATCGCTGAATTCCCGAATATCAGAAGTCTGCAATTTTCTCATAGAACTACGAAACTGAAGCTTTTTTTTTTTTTTAAAATTAAAGTATACAAATACTGTTTTGTTCTTCATTGTCCCCGAGTTGAATCCCCGGAAAAAAAAAAAGGGAAAATTCTGAAATGTCTTAAATATCCTTCCTGTATGCATAGTGTTCCGCATGCGGAATAGACTTAGGACTTCCCAATACCCCTAATTTACAATTGAAATACTGAAAGCTATATGAAGTTTTAAGCAGGCCCAGTCTCACCTGATATTTTGGGTGAATGCCAAGATAATGCACGATAGATTGTGAGGTGTTATCTAGTAAGTAGGCTATACACAGGCCAATATGATCATGACAAGGAGATATTAATTGTGGGAGTTCTAACGCACATGATAGTGGGTGCCAAAGGTTATGGACATCAGCTGTCACTTCAGGGCAGTGATGTCACTAGTATAGAGTATTTCACGTCACATGAAAGACCGCTGGTCTTCCTAAACAGATCGTTCACTGGTTACCAATGCGTTGTACTGCTTGCTGACAATTTGCAGCACTTCGTGTACCCACACGATGGGAGAATGCACCGCAACAGTGAGCTTTTTGTACGACGACCATCCTGGACAGCTACGACGAATGGTGTGCCCACCACGCTCGCCTGACTTGAACCCGACCGTAAATTTAGATACATGGTAGAGAGGTCTATTCGCAGCTTTATTGAATTCAATGTAGGTAATCCGGAAATTAGCTAAATTTACGGTTCTTAAGAATTTCAACCAAGTTAAATGAAATTTCCGAAATTGCTAGAGCAATGGGGCACAATCAAAAATATTCAAATTAATTATTATACAGAAATTTGGTTAAAACCAAGGAATATACATACCATAAATTTACCAAGTCGTCTCAATTAGAAATAACCCATTGAAAGTAATGCACACTATCGTTTGCACCTTATTATACGTGCACTGAGATAAGACAAAAAAAAAGTTACATTTATGAAAAAAATCCGAAGATCACAATCAGGACGGATCCTTTTATCTTATCAATGAGTTTGTAACAATATATTATTTCACAGCTGATGTTAATTGCAGAATGAGGGAAGATATGTGAAAACAAATGGGTGAATAATTAACGAAATGTAGGGGTGGGGTGGGGGTGGCAAAGGCACAAGGTTCCGACCGAAGCCTACGCACGTGACCTGCCACAGATTTGAGGGGCTGTCGTGTTCATTCCAACGACGGGTGTTTAGTGATAGCGCCATTCCCACCAAGTTATCAGTTCTTTACACGCGAACTTTTCAAATGCCTTCCTCTTTTTTTTCCTTATACATATATATTTCTTACGCCCTCCCGCCCCTCTCTCCCCCTATCTCCAGCACACGAAATTTTTTGCATTCAGAAAGGAGAAAGAAAGAAATGATTAAAGTTAGTATCCAGGGTATCTCCCTTTGTTACTTAATTGGGAACCAGGGGAAAAGTTCCATATGTTATTTTGACATTTCACACACACACAAAAAAAGTTCAATTGCTCTAGTAGAACAAAATAGAGAGAATAGAAAAACTGGATCGTACCTCACGCCTTAAATGTACGTCAATGGGTCATGCCACGCGCTACTATTTCGTACAACAACAATAATAATAATAATCCAAGAAAGCACAAAGGAAATTAGATAGTCTATAGAATATGAAATTACTGTAACAAACAATGACAAATACGGAATGAAAAAACGAACAAACAAGAATCAGTTAATATGAGTATGCAGTTTAGTGATTATTAATATATTAGCAAAATTTAAAGTATGAAAACACAAATATCATCGGCTAAGAATTATAAGGTTCCAACTACATAGGATTTTAATGTTAGATAGAACCTTATAATTCTCAGCCGACGATACACTGAGATATGAAGAAAACAATATGTGTTTAATAAATTAGTTTAAATAAATATATTCATCCCCTGATCGAGCGAGCTCCTTGACTGAAACAGACCCGATCTAATCTATATCATATGTTATTTTAATGAAGGGTTCATATGAACACAAAACTCAGATCTGATTTTATTTTTATCAGTGATAAACCAGTTCATTATAATATGCAAGGCAAACACTTGAGCAAAAAGTATGTTACGTGATGAACAGAAAAAATATAGTTGACGCAGATCATTCCCAAAACCTTCCAAATACAAGTGGAGCATAAACCCATTTTGTAATTGATTTCTTGTGTTGAGAGAGGGAGAATTTGACTGAGTGAGAGAGAGAGTAAGAGAGAAGGAGGCAGCAATAGCACGAGACCGCTTTTCAGAATTTCATCACACGTTCGATTTTATTCCATCAATTCTGACACAAACTACGTTGCAATTTTCTATGTAAGCGATACGTGAAATAAATGCTTGATACGTGAAAGAAATTGAGTTATATCGTTATTGATAGCTACAGCAGTATCGCTCAGGCAGGCGCCAACCAGGACAACCCACTGCTCTTACACCCCCCTCTCTACTTTGGCCTTCTACCACAACCCCACATCCACCCTTATGACCAATTTCAGAATCAGTTCCAACCAATTTTTTTTTTGTTCGTGTCGCTTCGAACTCCACCCCTTACAGTAGATAGTCTCTCTTTCTCTCTCACCCTCCTAATCTTCCAATCATATCTGCGTTGACTACAGAAACTGCATTGAAACGAATGATTTGGGCCAAGGTGGGGGGCGAGAATATGATCGCAAAATAGAAAACGGTAAAAGATCTCCAGACATGTTGCGCGTATCGCACTTAATAACAATCACTGATTGAAATGTATTGATTTGTTCCTCTGATGGTACATGGATTTTAGTAGTCTTTTTTCGCACATAAACTGGTAATGCTTCTGAGATTATAAAGTGCCTCTACGATCAGTGAACATTTATTTTTCTATCTTATATCCTTAGCTAACATATGAATATATAACGTTAACAAGACTAAAGTACGGCAAGTTTTAACAAAAGTATTTAGTAGAGCGGGCCAAATAAAGTGGTTTCCAATACCATTATATGACTGGAGTAATTTCTTGTTAAACTATTGACCCAGGAAAATAAAACATGAGTTCGCACGGTGACACTATAAAATAGTAACTTATCGTTGATAGTTGTGCCATCTAGTGTTTGAAATAAATATCATTCTTCTCAAACAAATACCCAACGACTCGCGCTTTTCCCAAAAGACGGCAGGATAGGTCAACAATCGTATCTGTCAAAGATTTGAAATGTTGTGAATAGACCACAAAAGTCTTCTGTCAGATCCGGTTGGTTGTCATGGTAACCCGCCATGTTCAAGTCTAAACAACAGTGGTTGGTTTATGTAGTTTCTTCGATAATAATAATTCATCATGGGTATGTGCTTCGTACCAGATTGCAAACGTTACAATGAGAGAGAGACATGTTGCTTTAAAAGGATGAAAACCAGAAAAAGAAAAAAAAATCAGCCATTACTTCCACAAGTTACTGTCTACGTTCCTACCATCTAACTTACTTGACTGTTCACTGTTGTTTAGACTTGACCCCCGCCGCTGCTATGGCAACCAACCGGATATGGCGCCAAGCCTTTAGTCCTCCATTGTGATGTGTGTTTTTTTTTCTTTTGAAACAAGTGAGTTCTTCTAACAATCACTAAGACTCCAAAGGTCTATTGATAGAGACCTAACACTATTAATAAATAATATTAGTTAATGAAAATTGGCTTGATCTTACCCAGGATAGATCCCGATGGCGAACGTTTGTTACTACGGCAATGAACTTGTGAGTTCCGTAAGCCATAAAGTAGAGTTAAGTAAGTAATTATAATTAACTCTGGTTACGTTCTCGTACTTTGTTTCAATAGACTTCCTACGATGTTATACCAAAGAGAAAAGAATTAATTCTTTTCTCTCTGGTTATACTACCCACCAAAACTGAACTGTTATGCAGGGCAACATATATATTTAGGATATATTTTTTGACGGACAGAGACAAAGCGAGGCCCACATTGCTAGTAATAGGTCGCGTGGCATGCTATCAAGGGATCCAAACTTAATCTAGAAGGAAACCAAGTCTTCGAATGTAAACAAATCAACTAAATACCGTATCACAGATCTGGATCTCGGATCGGTATCCTTCTTTGAGGCACAGATCTCGAATTCAGGTCTGAATCCTGCTTTCAAGATCTTCGAAATATCAAATCCAAGAAATCGGGCTTCGAATATCTGGACTGTGAGATCCGGAAACCTGATTCTACTGGATTCGGATTTGACAATCCCTTGTTTGAAATCAACACAAATTTTCCCTCCAAGTCTTTCTTTACTTTTTTTCTTTTATTTATTATAATTGTATAAACTTGGTCTGCATATCAGTGTTTTTCATTCCCTTTATATGTTATATAATTAGGGATTCTGCAAGGATTTTCAGTTGGGAATATAAAGCCAAAATTAGAAGCGTGCAAGTACAGATTTGGAGTGTTTCTATTGAATTTTAACCGTAAAAATTTTTAAGTTAGGAGGGTGCTCGAGAATTTCGGTGCGAACCCCTCCCCATCGAAGGTAAAGGGAGCTGGTAAAACAATCCCTACTTATAAATCAAAGTTTCACTCACTTCCCATTGTCTAGTCCACTTGAAATTGTGTATTCTTGTATGTGCCGGAAAGGGATTCAGCCAGACACCCCAAATGAGGGGCGTCAGCCCCCAAATCGATAGAATCACTGCAAAACTTTTTACACCTTGCTAAACCTTCCAAAATTTTAGCTTTACACCCTACCCCAAACTGAAAATCCTGGCAGAATCCCTTCTACCTGATGGCGATACAGAATTTAAGTACTGATTTTCTTTTTTTTTAAATTATGAAATCGAAAATGTCTACAGCCCATTAGATTTCATTCCTTCCTGGCGTAGTCTTGTGCTCCCCCCTCAAAAAAAAAAAAAAACCTAAGGTACACACACACAACTTTATAATCTGTAATAGTGTTGTATCAAGAATGGATTATACTAAAATGAGTTAAATATATTACATAAAAATAAAAAAATAAAATCACCCTTTTATCAATAAAAACACAAAAAGAGGTAGAAAATACTTTTCCAGTTATTTTTATTTTTTTTATTTATACGTCATAATATGTACTATTAACAGTCAGACTGTAAATGAATACAATTTCCTTTTTTATTTATTAAATGGCGTTACCGAGATAGCACTATCGATATAACCACATATCTCCATGGTTAATATTAAAGCGGACTATCCAATAACGAAACATACAGGCAGAGAAAACAGAGAGAGAGAGAAGCCAAAATGATTGTTTATGACTCCTTAGAGACTGGAGTATCACTATCATGGAAACCTCCCCTGAACGATAAAAAAGCAACACACACACACAAAAAAAAAAGAAGGCTTACATTGAATTAAGAAAGATATCTGATGGCATCAAAGCGTAGCTCTTCGTCCAGAACGGTCACCAGGGATAACGCAGGACAGAGTTAGATGACCTCAACGACATGGGAAAATTACTAGTTCTCCCTTCCCCCCTCACTCTAATGACTACGGAGTTATTAATTATAGATCCTTCCGTATATTAAACCCTGTATTTATAAAAGTGCTGTCTGTTGATAGATACTGTACATAACAAAAACTAAATATCTACTCTGTAATATAAATACGGAATATATTTCCTGCTAAGAACTTTAAAGAATTAATAGTTAAGTTTTTTTTTCAGGTTTTGTAAATATTTATTTTCAATTAAATATATAGTTAAATAAAAACACAAAGCAACGATTTTTAAATTAAAATGAAACAAACAACAACTGTAAAGGTTCATATTACTTGATAGTAACCAGAAAATAGAGAAATGAATACCAACTACACCAACTGGATAGAAAAAAAACAAAAAACGAGTGTATTATTTTTAGTATAGAACAACTTTGTTTCATTTCTGGATTTTTTTTTTTTTTTTTTTTTTTCCGAAAATTTTTTTATTTTACAAATCGTGAGTGAATTCAACTCCATCCAAAGCAGACGAAGACATTTTGAAGAAGTAAATTATGAAAAACCATACTAATTAATAACCTATTATACGTATTTATTTACTTATAATATTGCCAAATAGGCATGAAGATCGATTGAATTTTGAGAGTTTAAAATTTAAAAAGGACAGAGAACTTCATTTCTTTTTTTTTTCGGTGAGGGACTTGTGTAACGTTGCGAATTCCACAAAATTGTCTTATGAGTCGTTACTACACTAAACGGTGTCCTCCTGTTAAAACAATCATCAACTGTTCTCCATAACAACACAATTTAAATAAATATTGTTGATCTTGAAACTAAACCAATAGTTAAGATCTCAAAAGTGCCGTAATTCAAAATTGAAGCACACAGTAGTATGAAGCGAACCTAACAATCCTCACAGCTGGTTATATATCGTCTCACCCTGCACATAGCACAACATAGAAGTGTCCATTGACTGTTTATATAGGCGTGGCGGAGGCTTTGCCTAGTATTTCGTAAGTTTGGCAAAATGTTTGACAATTTCAATATTTTTTGACAATTTTGGCGTACTGTAAAGTCGGTTTAAATTCATTTTATAGACTTAACACACCACTTTGGCCTAAACCCACCAAATCTGAAAGATGATGTCCCTCAATGAACACTCTTCTGAGAGAAGAGGTGGAAAAGTAAGGTCCAGCGTCTTACTTGAGGTATTATCTAGGCCTGGTGAAACTGAGAAAAACGATGGAAAGCCGGGATAGACGGGCGCGGGTCTCGAACGTGTGTCTTCGCATTGCCGATACGAAGTCCGCAATCAAATCATGCTTTAGTGACATTCTAACGCAACCTTTATATTTAAATAGTAGTGCGCATACATACACCGGCTGAACAAAGGAAGCATGAACAAATAAATGAGTCTTATAAGGCAATAAAACACAATTAGTCCGCTCCATCTTCCTTGTTTGATGTGCGGCTGGCGTAATGTAACATACTAATTGATAGAAAACAGCAGCTTCACACAAACAAAGATAGAAGTACACTAAAGCTAAGAGAAAGGACGAAAACAACGCAACATCAAATTTTACACAATGGTATTTAATCTCATGTTATCACACTAACTACTCTCCCATTCTCTCTGCTGTATCTATAAACAAAACTAAGTTGCGTGTGTCGACAGCGTAAAGGTATAATTTTCCAGCTAACTCCCCAAAGCCTAAAACGTCTCCCCCATGCCCACGATACGTATACATGACTTGGACGGACGTTCATGCAAACCTATCATAAACAGAATACTTTCCTCCTACTTCCTGACCGCAACCCGCGTCGTAGAAATAGGCAAAAGTATGGAGAAACGAAACATGCAGGGTGGGGGGGGGGGGGGGGGAGAAGAAAGATAGAAAGAAGGGATCCCTTCCTTGTTGTGTTCCATCTCCCTTGCTTGCTTACCCCCTCCCCAGTTCTTTATTCAGAATGATTACAATCAAATGAAAACACCACCAGGAAAAGGGAGAAACAGACCCAGTGATCTCTACTTGCATCGCGTTTCTGAAGCTGAAAAACCGCCCTTACAACGCAATTTCCTTCAACTTTCCAGTTTAGACTAAATGAATGTGCACGCACAAATTGTCGCGATGAATATGCTCCATATTACCCTTTGTTATTCCCAATTATGTATGTTCTTACGCGCACAAAAGTAATAGAAAGTTTAGGAAGAAATGTCACAGATCATCATTAAAGGCAGTGTGTGCGAATTAACGGGGTGCATGCCCGGGATTCCTCCCCTGGAAAATAAGTTTCCCACCATGACACATTAATTTTTCGTCTCTGCCAGGGATACCCCTCCCCTCCAAGATGTTTGGATCAATCTTAACAGAAAATTTGAACATTTTTATCAGGCAGGAGTTGAATCTATTCTCATGGGAGTGACAAGGGCTCATTAACTTTGATTTCCATTCACAAAAACACAGGCCCAGATGAAACCGGACAGACTGGGAAAGGTGTGGTGGAATGTTAATGGGATTCTCTATTTACAGCTTCTTGCTGAGATCGTGTTGTTACTGGTGAGGTTTATGACAAACACTGGAACGCGTGTATGGCCGTCTTGACAGAAAAACATTCTGAGTTGACGAACATAAAGTTTTGTTACAACATGATAATGCGCCCATGCATCAGGCTTAAACAGTGCCGAATAAAACGGCAGAACTTGAGGATATGGAAGTGCTCCCCTCACCCTGCTTACAGCACCGATATTGCTCCATCTGATTATAGCTTGTTTTGTTCCTTGACACACTTTCTCTGTGAGAGACAGTTCAATGACTATGTTGGAGTGGAACGAGCTTATTGAGAGTGTTTTTTTTTAAACAATCCTCTTTGTATTAGCATCAAATTCAGCTTTAGATATCTAAGGATCAGGCCGGGATAGGGTAGGAAAAGGGATGCGGGAAGGAGTCGGCTGTTGGAAATGTTAATCTAATGAACAAATAATAGCATTACACTATTTTGGACAAAAGTTCAATTTCGAGACCATGTCCATGAACTGAGATTAAATTTAGATTCTGTGACGTATCTTCGTTTTGGATAGAATTGCTGGGTTCGATGCAAAAGTCATTTAAATATGTGATTTCAGCTCATCAGTTCAAGTAAATGTTGTTCTAGTACAGGTAAACGTATTTGGAAAGCCTGTGACAATTATTAGTATATGCCAATCGTAAGATAAGAGCTGAAATGAATTTATTGAAAAGTTTGTTGATCAATTGCTTGGGTAATCAATTGTTGTTGTGCATGTGCGAATTCCATTGCTTAAGTATATGAAAATAAAGGTTACTCCATTCGGAATATTAGTTCTGTGTAACCTACTCATTTTTAGGAGCTATGATAGTTTAAAGTATACATTCGGCCAACTTTTAAGTAATCTTAAAATAACATCGGCCATGGCTCAATTTTAAGGCGCCATCCCGGCATTTGCCTGGTAACTGAGAAGAACCTGGACGACCTCTGCCAGGATGGTCTGCTCCTGGGATTGAGCACCCCCCCCCCCCCGAATGTGAAGTCAACGCTCTATCACTGAGCTACGGCTGATCAATATATTTTTAAATGAAGACACGCACACCGACTGAGTAAGCCGAGCGAAACATATCCAAATATATGGGCTTAGGGCACTGGTCCACCGTGCCTTTCATGTGTGCGACTACCCTAATATTTAAAAAAAAAACTTCGAAATGATGTGATCGGACAGAAACAAAAAAAAATCTGTACGTCTGGCAACGCTGTTAAGTTCGTAGAAATTTCTATCTCGTTTCGTAACAATAATTTCAAATCTAAATAAAAAAATATATATAATTTACTTGTTAGGCAATCGTTGTTATTACACTTCTAAAACTTTAACTAAACTCAATCCTCCTTCACTCTTTGTCCCTTTGTTAAACAAAAGAAAAGAAAATAAGTAAATAAATATTACTTCGAAAGATATGCATATGGAGTATTCACTGCTTTCTCCTTCCTTAATGCTTTGTCGCATAGCAACAACAATAGGGACAAGCAAAACAAAAACACTTGTTTGGGACAATGCAACACAGTGATTTCACAATCGAGCGTATGATTACTTTTAATGTCAGCATAAGTGGCTCAATTCTGGTAAGAAAAAAAATAGAGAGATTAGAAACAGAGAAAAGAAATTAGAAAGAAAAATAAGAGAAAGGGAGAAAAAAGAGAAAGAGGGAGAAGATACAAAAAAGAAAACAGGTAAAACACAAAAAGGAATGCGAAAGAAAGAGAAACAAAAGGAGTAAAGGAAAAAGATAAAAAATATAAAACATGAAAAAGAGATTAGAAAGCGAGACAGAAAAAAGAAAGGCAGAAAGAAAACAGATTAGAGAAAAATAGAAGAAAAAGAGAAATACACAAAGACAGAAACTGAGAAAAACAGAACAGATTAGATAAAAATAAAAGAGAAAGGTAGAAAAGAGAGAAATACAAAAAGACAGAAAATGGAGAATAAAAGAGAACAGATCAGAGGAAAATACAAAATTAAAAAGAGAAAGGAAGGAAAAGGGAGAAAATAGAAGGTAATACGAAAAAGAGAAAAAAGGAGAAACAGAATAGATTAAAAAGAGCTATTACTCGCTGTTCGTCGCACAGATATACTGTACATACCCCACGCTAATAATTATTCGATTATTTGGCGTTTCTTTCCACTACGGATATTATTAGTGTAACCTAATCTTAATTATCTAATTATATAACTGCATACATGAACTTACAAATACTGTGTATACTCAAAGGGGAGGAGTATATTTTTAGCCTTTAACGAACAAAAGCTTCCAAATAGCCACAAGTAATAGAATACTTTCCATACGTTTTCAGCCCAGCGACCCCTAAGATTGTTTATTCGCTTCTATTTTCTTCATTACAACGAACTTAATGACGTAGGCTATTTCTGTCTAATTGCATCCCATTACGAAACGGTCGTTGAGTTTACCATGGAAAGTATCATTAAGCCCGTGGTGACGCAAAAACTACTAAGGAACACAAAATAACTGCCTGTTGTAAAACTAAACCCTCTGCCGGCGTATCGTTGAATTTACTGTTACAATTTCTATACGACACATTCAGTCTCGCGTGTATATCCGTTTGCATAACTTTCGGGATAATCTACACGCATAAAAATAAATTTAAAAAAGAAGAAGAAATGCGAGCAGTGGTGGAAAACCCAAGCGCCGACATTTGTCTTGCTTGTGGATGACAGCAGAAGAAACGAACCCCGTTCAGGATTGTGGGAATGCAATGGCAGCCACTTCCGGTTATCCGTAACCGCCGAATCCTGTAGATTTCAGTCTCCCTCATACTACTGTTCCCACAGGGATTGGTGGTTGTGTTGAAAAAAAAAAAGAAAGTGGGTACAGAAATGGGAAGACAACGGAACACGAGTCATTCTCGAGAAAGGAGCACTTCCTAAATAATGTGCTACAACGATGTACAGTCAAGAATTTATTACGTTTCTATGGATTCTGTTACATAAAAAACTTAGGTTTTTTGATTTTTTTTTATCTATAATTTAAGCTATGCATAAACATTACTTATAAGAAGGTCACTAGATGGACAATGGAGTTTATGCATAAAAAGTAAACAATAGTTTCCTTTGAAATTATTTCGAAGTATGTTGGTTTTGTTTCTTTTGAATTCCGCGCTTAACTGTTTCTCAAACCTATTCCGCGATAGTCAGTTGTACTACAAGTAACCTTTTAAGTATTTCAGTGCGAAAATCACTACAATATTATTGTATTATATTTGTACATAGAACAACGAGTTGTACTCTTCATACTGACTACTTTGCTATAAGAGTATGTATCTGAAAATGCCGTGATGATTAATTTGATGATAATAACAGAAATAGGTCACTTTTTAAGGTTTAATGTTTACTATCGCTGTCTTCAAAAGACTGAATAGTAATTATAATTGTTTATCTTACAAACGATGAGGAGGGACGGAGGAGGAGGGTGCGAATGTCACTATCCTGGCACTTAAATTTATTTATCAGAAACATCCTTGTGAGTTCCCACGGTACCTATTTTGCGAATTCTCCAGAAATAAAAGTTTATAAAAGACAGCTACTTTGGATCAGTAGCGCTTTCTTCCACAGAGCACTAGATCACTCAACCAACAAGTAAAATTTAAACAAAAATATTATTATTACATAGTATCCTTTCAAGATGTCTATTTTTATACGAATTTACACTCGGTTGTGTTCAAAAGGCTTCTGGAATCTCTCTCTCTCTCGGTTACAATACTGGTGAAATGTTAAACGTTTCTCAAACGCATATACAATTTTTGATTCCCTATTTTTTTGAACTCTTTATATCCAAGGAACAATAAAGCCCTGAGATACTACATTAGAGGGAAAGTGTGGAAGACGTTTGGAATATTGACGGACCTGAGGGCAAGATTGAGTTACTTGCAGATGCAGGAGATACATGACGGCGGTTTTCTCACCTTTGAAGAAAAATCAACAACAAAAAAAGTTTAAGAAAAATGTGGAGGAAACGTATTAATTCTCTTCGTAATAATTTACTTTGGAATTAATACATTTTCTACGTCAAAAAAACAATAATAACTGAAGAGTGTGTGCTATAAGAAAGAATATATTTTTGGTACATTCTCCCTACAGTTTTCTATGTAATACCCAATTTCAAACAAAAACACACACAAAATGCTTTGAACACGAAATATCGTTGTGAATTTGTGTGAAAACACATGAAAAAAAAGGAGCCTTTGTTTCACTTGAAATCAGCCAGGCAGATGGCAGCTGTCAGATCTCAATCCCAGCCTCCCCAAGTACCTCATCCCCTCAGCAACCTCTGGTCGTCTCAGCTTCTCTCGAGGGGATACTCCCCTATCTTTCTCTTTGCTTCGGTTTTTTTTTTTTTCATGGTCAGTTCAAATATTTGTGCTGCATGCTAGATTCATTCCATTGAGGATAGAAGTGGGTTCTCTATCTCCCTGCCTATTCTGTCTCCGTCTGTCTGATACGGTTGCTTGCAAGTGTTTAACTCTACAAACAATGCTTTATTTTCTTACAGAAAATATTAGAAAAAAATATGGAGGAGTATCGTGCAGGAAAATGGATAGATATCATTCGACTCCAAGAAGATGGATTTGTGTTACCAAATAGTGATATCGAATGAATTTGTATAATATTAGGCAAGTCTCCTGACTTAAATAAAAAATTACTCTTCCTGTTTTTTTTTTTTTTTTCTGAGGGAGGGGTTCTGTAACAACTTTCTTCTTATTTACAAACAAAAAAATCCTTTCCAATACCTTGCTTCGAACTTCGTCGCGAGTCCTAGATTACCATTACAATACTAAACTACCATGCATGTTATGACGAAATACCTCTGTAATACTGGGGAAACCTCTACCACACTGATTCTCAACCGGTACGCCGTGAGAACTGATCAGTGGTACCGCGAATCGAAATAATCGAGAATTCTCCTGGAGTGACCAGCTTCGGGCATGGAAAGGGGAGGTGCTAGCAGCCCAACAGCGGGGATTCATTTAACGATTCAACTTTTTGGAGGTCACTACTTACAAGATTTCTTCTACTATCAGGTGAGTCGCGAAACCAAAAATGGTTGCGAACCACTGTTTTAGCACTACTCAGACCTCGAGATCTAGAGTTCCCAGGCGAATCGGCACTGGAAGGGCACAAGAAGTTTAATACTCATTCTCAATTAGGATTCTTACGGTTTACCTTACTCTATGAAGGCAATTCCGGGAAGCTAAAGTCCTGGTGGCTACCTTCACCAATCTCTTTCCAACGAAGTCCTCACCGAGGTACGTCATCCCTCAGACTTGAAAGACTAAAGTTCTAGCTGTCTGACTAATAAACCTCTAGAAATACAACTGAAGCCTAACAACACACATTCACCATTGATTTGTGTTATACCACGGGCCCGAAACTCCCTGGATAAGGTGAACCTATGGTGGCTCGTCGGACATCATAAGACAAGGACCTACAGTAGAGAGAATTCCAACCCATTGAGTCCAATGCTTCTCCACCTGAGTAAATAGTTTCTTTAAAAATACGTTTTTGTTGATTGTCACAATATATATATATACAAGAAAAAACATATGTCACCATGTTTCTGGTGAGTTTACCTTCACTTTGGATTCTGCAAACAAGAGAATAAAGAAAACACCTCCCGCAAAGCACTTAATCGAACTGCCACCCCATAATTCAAATTAGAAATACAACAAAACAAGGGATGGCGTGAAGTAATGCGCAATCAACTAATGGTACCCTTTTACAATCTCATAAACAATCAGGATTTTCGGTGGTGAAAAGCTGAAGAACTCTTCATGCTTGATACTGTTCTCCCAACGTTTCCATCTCACCCTTTAAAATCAAATAAGATAAAAAATATGGATGCGCGGGGAGGTGAAGAGTAAAAAAAAAAAGACATGTATGTCTTGCTGGTCTCTTGTTTGTATTTCTTGTTAGTGCTTAGACAGTCCGCTTCTTTACTTCCTTTTGCCCTCTTCAAGGGTTGGATGGTCTCCATGGTGGTGAAAAAAGAAGTTTCACTGCCACCAAGACCTTGTTGACAAAACGGCGAACGGTTCTTCTCCCTCACTTCTCCACGAACATCAAACATTTCTCACGTGTTAGTAAAAAGACGAAGTTGGAGATTCACAGCAGAGTTGCCATCTAATCCTATTCAAACAGACGTGTACAGGAATTCATTCTGGGTTCTGAAAAACGGGATCTTTATTTAGTTTCTAAATTTGAATTTTCTTTTCTGGGCTGAAATTAGAGTTTTTAGACTAAGCCTGTCTAAGAGATGACGTCCCTCTATAAGAACTCTTTCCGGGCTAGGGAAGGTCTAAATTGAGGTACTAGCCCGATATCGATCTAGTGAAACTGTGGGAAACCCTGTAAAGCCAATTACAGGATGACCCGCAGCAGGGCTCGAACCCACGTACCTCCCCATTACCGACCGGAAGTACACGACGCAAGTGACTGCACCACGGAGGCTGTGGTTTGGAGTTGGTAACTTAGTACGATAGCTTACTACTTATTCATATATCAAACACTCGTCAAATTCTGCATGACGTAAATTCATTCAACCAATAAACGAATCTGCTCGTGGATGTAATTCAATTATTAATATTCTCATGTTCTAAGTAGAGGTAAGGAAAACACGGGTTCGAGTCTGGCTCACGCCGGTCATCCTAACTGGATTTTCTCCATGCACTTCCACCAGCCGAATACCGGGAGAGTACCAAGAATATTGGATCTGGCTATTATCGTCACCATCCCTGTTTCCAGAAGAATGCTCGTGGAGAGACGTGGTGACAGACATCGGCCATACATTCCTTTCCAGCCTATAAAATTAAATGAAAATTTAAGATTTTGTATTTATATATATCATTTCATACGAAAACATTTCTAGAGCTTGCAACACTGACGTCAAATCTGAAGCATTCCACTAATGAAATGGGGAAACCTGTAATTTCATGCACATGTACACACTTCGAATATCTTAAATTCATTCACACGGTAAACGAGTCGCTGGGTACTCATTCATTTATAAAATACGAAATAAAAAAAAATAAAAATATTTCGGAGGAAGTTCGAAGACACATTTCCCTTGATTAAATTACATCACCGTCCACGTGTGCAAAGAGGGTTTAAAAAATGAATCTTCTGCTTCGACATCCAACGTTTAAGGATGAGAGAAAACACCACAGAATGACTTTAACACATATTTAGTTTACGTAACACATCAACGAAGGGCTGTAATGTTTGCGTTTCTCACCATAAAGTAAGTACGGTAGCGTTTGACCCGAATAGAACTGATTTGATTGTAACCTCGCCTCGCCCTCTAGCAGCTGGTGATACAAGCAGAAGTGGTAATAATATCTGAAGTAGTAGTAGTAGTAGTAGTCTTTGAACTAGTAAAGTATTAGTAGTAGTAATAACACTAACTGAAGCAGTAGTCTCGTAGCAGAAGTACTGTACTTGGTCCACAGATAAGAACTTTTTCTCAATTTTGAGAATCCGTTTTCTATTGTGTAGTTGTCGAACCAGAAGTAGTAATGTTAGAAGTAGTAATAGAATAAGTAGTAGTAGTAGTAGTAGTTGAAGTAAACGCTATTATAGAAGTAGCAATAGTAGAAATAAAAGTAGTTGCGGAACCTTTGTAACGCAAAAGTAACAATACAGTAGATGTAGAAGTAGTAGTAAGTGTTGCTTTAGAAACAGTAATATAAATCGTAATAGTAGCTGAACTAGTAAATTAGAAGTAATACTAGTAGTTGAAGAAGTGGTATAAATACTGTATTGTCGAGTACTGTCAAAACATTACGAGAAATAGTCAATACTTATAAATAAACATTGAAATTTTCACTAATGTTTTCTCTTCGTTCCGAGGGGGCAAGACAAAAACAATTTGTAACAAATACTGGAGGGGATATATTGCATCTTGACTTTTCAATGTGGTAGTTCACAGTTGTTTATAACCCAAGTAGTTAAAACCATTTAACGAGCACATTTCATTCACCTCCCCACAGTACTCATCCTTAGCATTCGATATTGGTAGCTGCCTCCCGCACCTGAGATAACTCAACATGGATACGAACAGCACATTGATCGAAATTATATCTATCATCAATTCAATTGTTTCCATGTCAAATACCAATGAAAAATCAGGACACAATTGATCTGAATACATCACATCGAATGAACGTCATATGTACGTATATGTATACAACCATCACGTTTATCGTTTATTACAAAAAACGCATCTCCATCCACTTTTACTGTTACAAATCTATTATCGCTGCCAAATTGTTATGGGGGCAACAATCGTATTCATCAGATTATTGTTCAACTCGTTCTGGGTTTTATGATGCATGTATATTGATTGAATTCTCCTGTGCGTTTATCTATTGGTGAACTTCTATCGATATCAGAGTTGACGTTTCATCGTATTATCCGTAACCAATCAGGAAAGAAATGAAGAAAAAAAAAGTTGTTCGCTTTCGAAACAATAGATACAAACACGTTCTTTCTACCTCCAAATTTAACACAGTGTACTTCTTCACTATAGGATTCGTTTATGTACAATATTTATACACTTAGCGATTTAATGGAGCTAGAATAGAAGTTGGATCCAAAAACAGACACACTCAGCAATAAAAATCAACTTTGAAATACGATAATACCATTCGGAGCCCGAACGGTAATTGGAACAGTTGAAAAACAAAAAGAAGTCAAAAAAAAGATACGACATCAAAGAGCGAGTGGAAAGAATCAAGTTTTTAACAAGTACTTACATAGCTCCAACATAGAGGGCATCACGTTTGCTGTCTAGATAAAATGTCCGGTAGTACATCTTCCCACACTTGAACTCTCTCATATGATCTGTAAAAGAAAAAGAAAAAAAAGTTTTAAAAAAAGATGATTCAGGAACAAGGAGATGATACGTCAAAGCAGGAAAATCCTTCCAAAAAAATAAAACAGTCACTAGAAACTATATATATATATATATTTTTTTTTTTTGTTTCCGCCATCTCTCCCCATTTTTATCCGTGTGGAGCTAGAACGGATCCCTGGGGTATCCCTTTAACTCAGTTCGCGTCTGACTTATTGATGCCAGCCTTCCTTTCTTTCTCTTGTCTTCTTCCTTACCCTATCTCACTCCCTTTTCTAGGGCTGGAACAGGTGAGCACACGGGAGGTAGATTTTAGACTAGAATTCCCACTCAACATGAATGTTTCATAGTCTAGGCTGAAATGTAATATCGGCTTTATTTATTCATTCCCAACTATTGATTTTTAGTGGCGGGTAGGGAGGTTTACCAAAGGAAAGGAAGAGTGAAACACTGAAGAATAAGAAAGAATATATATGCGTGTGTGGTACAGATAGGCAGATGTAGCGTGAAGCTGAACACACCGACCACTCGCGTTCAGTGTCCTGCGTTCAATTACCAGTGAGAGTTTCCAATTTAGCTCTTAATGTAGCATCGCGAATGGGAAACTACTTGGCTTAAAAAACAACAGGTGCTGCCCCTGGTGATCGTGTGAGCCGTTGCCGTGACAACATGAAACCTTCTTTGAACAAAAGTCGTTTGAGAGGTCCAAACGTGATCTGTGCTGTAAGTAATGACGTCACAGACCATAGTTGCAACAACGACAGTCAGAAATTTTGTCCAAACAGAGAGAGATGATATAATTCTCTAGATAACCAGCTCAAAAAGTTCCATATATTAACTGAAGAGGGAAACAGAATCGAACTATAGTCTTGCCATCGTACGGCAGCGACGTATACTAAAACGTGGAACAAACTTGATTTCATTTTTGACCGTTGTTATTTCAGTGAACCAGAATTAGAAGTGCTCTTGGAAATGCTGGATTTGCTTGAAGTTGAAGCGACATTTAGATTATTTGTACTTTATTTACAAAATAATCTATAGTACAATCCAGTGGTCAAACATCAGAATAGTCACCACATTATACAAGAACTTGTGCTGCTTCCTGATGTCAAGAGATGAAAATACAGTTGGCTTTTTTTCGTTTCCAAAAACGACACATAGCGGATATCTAGATCCGTTACGATAGAACGTTGACTGGGCAGATAGTGCTGCCTTCTCTTATGATAACAGTATGAAAAAGGGGTATTGGTTGACGCGTGTAGTTTACATAACGCCGATAGATGTCACTACTATACAATGATCACTCTTAGTTGAATCTATTATCACTAATTCAACTTGGGCGCTCCATTTATATCTCGTTCTCCATGGGCAACCACGGAGTTGATTGGATAATAAATACGTATTCAAAATAATGACCTTGAAGTTCTTTAGAATGATTGGATACTTTCGTGGCGTATCTAAACACGTCATCTGAGGACGGGAGAATGTTATTCGGTGATTCGTATACTAGCTTTTTCTCTTTCCACGAAACAGTTGCGTCGCTTTCCGTGACGCTTGTAGTCACTGAATCCACACAACAATCTATTCCTATTTCGCTGTCAATATAGTAAAACGTACGGCTACTGAATTTTCATCGTTCGATACTGAGTGATACTGAAATGCCCATCTCCACAGAACTTTGTTTCTGATGCTAATAAACGTATACCTGTTCCTTTTGCTTGGACAGTTGGTTTCGCATAGTAGCAAAAGCGAACTGAAGTACCACATTTTAAGAGTTCATAACTGAGGCAATGGCACCACTCGACTTCTACTTAGTAAAGCATAGACCGAGAAATAATCCCTCATTATGAAAACAATTCTAGCTATAGTGTATCTGTACCTACATATACAGATCGAAGTACGGAGTGTATGTTTGTTTTTGCCCTTATATAAGCCTACACTGTTGGATCAGTCTTCATCAAGCTGCATGGCTTTCTTATTTGACTAACAGGAAAAATTCTAATCTCAGTACAGTTTTCATAGCAACGCACAAACTAAAACTGACACCGATTTCAAAAAAACTTAGCAAGATGATAAACAGTACTACCCACTATATTTTAGTCACATAAATTGTTACCGTTTCCATGTTAACGAGACATATATTTGCGCATCAAATTAGAACGGTTGGACCCATTCGAACAAAAAATGGGATAATTATAGATATGGGGCTACCCTCAATGTAGAAGCCATATTAAATAACTCAAATTCTTTCATCATGTGACAGCATCTGACTGGATTGCACCGAAAATTTGTATGATCATTATTGTGAAGATTTTAGTAGTAGTTATAATGGTGCTGGTAGTAGTAGTAGTAATGCTCTTCATTACCACCCCGGACACTTCAGCTACTATACTACGTATATTAGTAAGGCCATTTTATTAGATATTTCACGAATCTGCCAACTAAATCGTTACCAAATAATTTCTTCATCAATACCTTTGTAAACGTGTATAACATGTATTAAAAAGTTGAAGTTCAATTCGCGTGGGAAACCCTGAAAACAATCCTGCTTAACTTAGGTATTCAAGCCAGAAAACAGACACACGTGAGGCACTTTCTTCTCAACCGCGGCGAATTCTAGTTGTATTATGGGAATACCTGAAAAACACGTTTAATCAAGTGAACATCCAAACAAGTGACGATCGAAAGATGAGCATAACAACAGTGGTATCTAACACACGAATGGAAATGCTTAATGAAGTACTGCTGGGCACTATTCGATGCGTGAATTTGAACTTCAATTTATGTAAGATCTTTAGGCAACTTCGACTCAGGATAAATGTTTGATGATGCGAGAGTTTATCGAATGAAGAAAGTGGGAGGAAGTGATCGATGAAACAGACGCACAAGGAGTTTGTCCACCACAAACTTCCAAGTGGCACAAGCCGGATTGAAATGAGAAGGCCACGAATCAAACATAGCACTCTACCACTGAACCACAGGATCTCTACTATTCTTTCAAACTGTTCTGGCCACAGATGAACGCCATTTTGAGTATATTTTGTAGTCTCAGTGATGTTCGGTACTGACACAAACATACTGTACATAATTTGTAAAATGTATTATTTGTTCATATAGTGCTTGTAAAGTGTCCATAAAGTGTAAACACACATTTAAAGGTTTTATTCAATATTTCTCTTCCTCATGTCGTTAACTACTGTACATTAAAACACACACAAAATGCTTTGCACATACAGTTCCCACTGTTTTTATTACGTCACTCTATAGCAAATTCTATACTCTTTCCAATGGTGTATAAGTCTCATATCTGCATCTGGTTTTCCTTTTGAGATATTCACGGTAGTACGTTGCAAGGTAATCACCATTTCAGAAACTTTTTTTTTTCGAAATCATAAACCCATATCTAAAAAATGATTGACTCTACCACAACGTTCTTATCAAATTTGGATTATCTGATGAATTTTACATAAGAAACACCTAATCTTATCTTTTACAATTCATAAAGCATGGCTTAAAAAAATTAAATTCAAATGGGTGTCTCTTCGTAAAAAAAAAAAAAAAAAAAGTGTCGGTCGCGACAACATTTGAGCATAAAACATGCCAAACTTTGAAGCGCTGTAACTCTCAGTACAGGTGGTCTAGAAATCTGTAAATTGGAATTTGTACTAAGAACGCTACCAAGAATAAATGTGCCAAATTTCATCAAAATCGGAAACTACGGATGACATAACCTGCCTGAAAAGGCATGCAATGACCCGTAGCCCCCACTAACTTAAGCAGGATTGTTTTTTAGGGTTTCCCACGCGAGTTGAACTTCAAGTTTTTAATACACGTTATTATTAGACATCTTTACAAAGATGTTGGTGAAGAAATTATTTGGTAAAGATTTAGTTGGAAGATATTCTTATTTTTCCTTACTATAATTTAACATATAATGGGTAAAGGTGAAATATGTGTGAGCTTAGTAAATAACCCTATAAAATAAAACACTCATAAATCGATACAACCGTTTTATATATTTACGGCACATTCACTTTATTTTTCACCCTCTTTAGTTCCACTGCACATAAAAGAAATTAAAATCTTGTGATCAAGACTCTGGTAGAGAAACATTTCTGAAGCACATCACACTATTTCCTGGCACTGAAATGTTTCCAAAGTCAATTCTAAGATAAATTAATCCCGGAAGAACACGAAAAAGGTAACTCCGTAGTAAGAAAAGGGTTAAAAAAGAGACAGACAAACATGGCGACGGGGTGAGAGTGAGCGAGACGACCTGTCACAATGCAATAGGAAAAGAGCTTACGAGTCATTATCTAAATGGATTGCCTGTTTAAATATGAATGGAATACTACAGTAAGCACTTTCCTCATTTTTTTTTTCTAATTGTTTCCGTCTCCCTGTTTTCCTGCCTATTGCAAAATAAATGGAGTACGTACCTTTGCAATGAATCATCTACAGGTACTTTCTCTTTTTGCACTTCACCCTTGAGAAACATCTTCGGCAAAAAAAAAAAAAAAACTCACATTTTGACTCTGTCATTGTATTTTATATTTGACATGAAACGGATGCCTGCATTATGAACATTTAAATCTAGCTTGATAACATGATAAAAACTAAAAGTGTTGGTAATAACTCTTTTGTTATGTCAAAATGTAGCAAAAAGATTGTCTATAGTTTCAAAAAGTACTGCTTTGTCAGATTTTTACAATGTCAGACTTTGCAAGGCTTTCCTTATCGAGCCACCGTAGTTCGGTGGTACAGCGTTGGCGTAGCATTCGGGAGGTCGGGGATTCGACCCCAGCGGCCGACCATCATGACTGAGTTTTTCCAGGCTTTTTCATCAGTCACACCAGGCAAATACTGGAATGGCACCTTCAACACGCCTCGGTCGACACATTCCCGAAGCCTTTCCCTTTCCCGGCCTGAGGCTTAGATGCCTAAAGGTCATAAATAAAATATGAAAATTTAATGGGAGGCTTTCCTTAAATTAAATTTAGCAATTTGTGTTAACTTTCTAATTCCATACGAATTTAGCTTTTTTTTTTAGTAATACTTTTTCCTTAAATATATCAGAAGTGATTTCCACATCGTACATAGTTTTTTTTTTTCAGTTGCGTTCCTGGAAAGTGTAAGGTGAACTAGGCTACATGGAAATTTCCAGTAACATTACTGATAGAAATCGGAAACGTTTCGCTTTCCAACAATATTTAAACAAAGCACGTCCATAAATTTTCTGGATAATTTTGTTTTTTCAATCTTTTATCGAAAAAAATACTGATTAATAATCTACATAATAATGATAATGTAAATCTGAATCAGGGATTTTCCGTTTGGGGATGTAAAGCCAAAATTAGAGGTTTAAGCAAGGTTTAAATAGTTTTGCTCGGTTTCTATAGATTCTTAACGGAAAATAATAATAATAATAATAATAAGTTGGGGCAGTGTACGACAATATGGGGAGTGACACCCTCCACTGTGGTGATCTGGTAGAATCTCTGATGTGAATAATAGTCGAGATCATATTTCCAAGTACTCTTTCTTTGCATATTCTTTGAAACTGAGTTCCGTTACAAAATCCCCATGCAACCTCTTCTTTAAAAAGAAATGTACCGAAAAAATTTTAACAGTGTATATCATACTACAAGGAGAGTGTTGCAACCATGCTCTGTCATTAAAATATGAACGTATTTTCTTGGAAACTGAGTTTTGGGGTTATACGGTGCTGTAGAGAATGATTGACGTGTCTAATAGACAGACAAGACCCCCCCCCTTCCCCTGAAGGTTTCCTGCTAGATGGCGTGGGAATCAACTACGAAAAAGGAAAGTTTAGTACGTCTTGAATACTATCGTCAATTGCATAACAATCGCTCGGGGTATGGTAACGTATTGGGAGGTCCTGGGTTTAATACCAAGAGCCGATCACCTTAACTCAGGTTTCCCCTCAGTGACACCAGGAAAATGTCGGGATGGTACCTTGAACATAGGCCCTGGCCCACTCCTTCCCTCATATCTCCCTACCCTATTCCGACCTAAGCCATAGATGCTTAAAGGTCATAAACTTAATTCAATGCAATAGAAGTCTCATTTTAAGATAGTCTCATTTGTTAGTCCATAAGCAGAACCTGTATATATGAAAATAATGGAGAAAGTGCACAAAACGTAACATGTAACAAATATCCTGTTAACTATAAGTAATAATCGTAACAACGTGTTTTTAATTATCACAAATTCGGATAATATACAAGGACAGAAATTCTAGGTACAGTATGTGAAGCAACATACGCAAACAGAATCACCGCCTTCTTTTTTCTTTTTAACTTCCCCATTTTTAACACCTTTTTTTTTTTAGAAAAAAAATACATCTCAGGTTTTAAGTGAAAAACAAATACTGTTTCCTACTTTCACAAAACTAGACACAAATGCACATAAGCAGTACTAGCGTTCTTTTTCATTATATCTTGTTAAAAGAAAAAGAAAAAAACATAATTGCACAACTTAAGATTAAAACACACTTTGGGAACAAAATGTAACACATGTTCTTAATTATCAAGAACCTAACACACAAGGCCTCTTAAATAAAAGGACTAAACGAGAGAACAGCCGTTACCCCATGCATAATGCGTTGCTGCGTTTCATCTATATATTTAACAAACTTGGGGTAGTTCCATCGAAAACATGACCATATTAAAAGAGAGAGAAGTCTACACCACGCAAGTACGAGATATAGCCAATACTTTTGGTGAGGTCTTTTATATCTCCTCCTTTTTTATTCACAATATCACACACACAAATAATTTGTACAGCACTAATAATTGTACACTGAAAAGAATACCACCAAAATTCTCAGGAATTCTATATTCGATGTTGAATCTCATGTCACTATAACAGTGTTACTTATTATGGGAAAATTTCCTGATATATTCCACAATGTTTCACAGACATGTATTTGTACTGTATTTGCAGTTGTTGGTAGTAATTCTGGAAAAGCACCGATAAATTTATTTTGCGTTATTGCAAGTTCAGTTTTCAGTTCCCGTGTGATTAGTACGTTCAATGTTTGTTAAGGGCTTGCTGCACCATTTTCATCGTTTATTTTCGCAGAAATGAGAAAAATTCTTAAATCAATGGGGATTCCGATTCATACCTGATAAACCGAAAAGTTATTAAAACTTAATATAAGTCCTGGTAGTACATAATTAGCTGAAGCAATTTAGTTTATGTCTTTGAAGTTCAGACAACGCATTTGTGACCCTCTATACTGTTTTGTTGTGTGGACCTATGACTGGCAGATTGATCTTGTAGGTAAGATGCTTCGATTTGTAACCTCATGACCTGCGTTCAAGTCCCACTTGAGGCTTCCGTTTCTTTTTCTTTTACTTCCAGTGTCCCTAAAAACTGAATGATGTCTGTTTTTTTTTTTCGGCAAATTTATTCGAATTTCCATGCAGCTAGGTTCCCTGGCATTTTTTAGGAATGATTATGAATTTCTTTTTACAATGTAACAGTATTGTTTGTAATAGCACAATACTTGCCACAATACACGATCTAGACGCCTTTTGTTTATCACCAAGTTTCACACATATAAAAACTAAAACAAGAAGTAATACCATACGTAAAAGAAAAAATCTGGTCAGATACTTCCTTTTGTTCCTTCCATTCAACGTGTAAAAACATTTACTCTAGCTTGGAGGTGACGATACCTATCGCTCATAATATTGGGGGGCTCTGTCCCCTCCATTCCCCGGTTTCTCTACTAAAGGGTTTATATTTAGTCCATTTTAAACTGTAGCTCCCTTTATTACGACATTACCTGCATCTGATGAAAGAGAATGTCCAATCGCCATCGGTTCACTTTACCTAGGAACCTTCTGGTCATAGACCTGCCTTTCGGCAGAACACCCATCACACATCTCGAAGTCACATCTTTTCAAATAGCAAGTGCGTTGTGTGATATCAAACAACACGAGAATGTTCCCAGAAAGTCATACCTGGTATCACACTGAATTTACCTGTTACGATGTCGGAGTTATCTTCACTGAAAATTTGCAGTACATGTGTGCATTTATCCAGCAGCATCTTAACTCCAGCACCGAAACACTTAGATCATATCTAACACATGGAATGGCTTTCTGAGAACATTCTCGTATTGTTTGATATATCACATGATACACTTGCTTGAAAAAAAAAAGATCTGCATCCAATATGGCGGATTTCAAAATGGCGGCCACGTTGATCATATACTCCAAAACTCCCCATCATTACCACTCCTTTCCCACCATTCCACATTTGTATACTACGATGCTTCATTTCCTTGACGGTTTGTGAACTACAAGGTTGTACTATGACTTTTGACTCATTCTCTAGTTACAAATATCCATACAGGTTATGACAAAATGGCGGCCGCTGGCGAAAAACGGTGGTCATTTTTTAATTAAGCGCCCCTCAAAAAACTATATACTTCTTACTTATTAAAAATAGGGGCTCCACAGTCTAATGGTTAGAGCGTTGGACTCATGTCCCGGGTTCAATTCCCGGCTGGAGCCCCACTTTTCGGCGTCCACAGCGTCATGAGGCGAATTGGGGGAGTCACGTGGATAAAGACGTGACGCCCACATTCGGTCTAGAGAGCCCTAATACGCCTGTTCACGGCCAGGTGGCGCGCAATGCTGACCACACAGCCGTCACTCAGGTGGACGCAATTCCACCAATCGCGAACAGATGGCGTAGGAGCAGGTTCAGGACCTATCGGTTTGTCATGCCAGTGGTTATTATTATTATATCGTAACTTATTTTTTTTTAATTGTGACTCTATTTTTGTTAACCAGTGTTATCATAAATAATTACATTTCTTCACCACAATTTTTACTGAACTGAACAAATTATGAAACTACAGTGAGAAAGAGTACTAAAATTCATGAGGAATTTATTTAAATGACTATATCTCGCAAACGGTTTTAGTATCAGTGTTCTTGTCTTTTACAGAAATGTACAGTAACTTGCATAAGAAACGGAAATATTACTAAGACGCATATAAAGATTTCACAAAGAAATCTAGTTTGGAAAATTACATAATCCTCCAAAGGATTGATTTCTCCCGGGAAGTACTGCAAAATAATAATTTAACATTTACCAGCATTTATTAAAACATATTTTATTAAAGATCTAAAATAGATTATTTTGAAAGTAACAGAATACATCTTCATGTGGTTTCAGCATCTGAAAAAGTATGTTATACAATAAAACTGAAACAAAACTTCAGCGCCATCTGTAGAACGTTCATTTTGTCTTAATTAGGGTCACACAAATTCTGTCAGTGCGGAATTGGAAATCGTGATCACAGAAAAAGAAAGCGAGCGTTCTAACCCCTCGGCACAATAATAATAATAAGTAATTAGCCTAATAAAATGTGATTGTAATGTAATAGGCTATTTATTCGTCACTAAATTGTGGCCACTAATTGTTGTTTCGCTCAAAACACAAGAAAAAGTCATTAATTCCAGGTTTTCACTTTCTTCTATGACACAAATAGTTTTGGAGTAAATAAAAAAGTCGGTTAAAAAGGAACCTCAAAGTCTTAATTTTGAATCTGATTTGTGAGCTTTAGACAACTTTCGCTCAGGCTGGGATAGAATAGGGGGGAAGCATGTTGGAAAGAGGTTAGCTAGGCTAGGAACTATTTTGAAGGTTCCATCCCGGTGTTTGCGTAGTCAGACTGAGCTTAAAACTAAAAGAAAACCTGACTTAGAATGTGCGGTCTCTGGGTATATAATCTGAAACTGACTTCTCAAAGTATTTCCGGAATGATAGTTTTCCATGACTACTTCACTTTCTTGACAGATGGTCAATGAAAACTGATCGTGATCGACCTGGAAATGGATCGGTCATATTTCACCGATGCAGGACCACATCGTTTATACTGGGTATATTTTGTTTACATTTCGGCGACCTAAACCACTCACTCATTATCTAGCAGTGGCTAATAAAGCTTTCCATATTTGAAATCGTCCAGTGAACAACTGGAATGACAATGTATTGATGGGCAAATAACACAAAAATAGCGTAAAGGAATTTCGTATCGAGAAATCGCCATATTGTTATTGAATAGAATTTATTTATGACCTTTAGGCTTAGTCGTGATTGGGTACGAGAAAATTGTGTAAGGGGCAGTCAGCCTACGTTGAAGTTACAATCCAACATTTGCCTGGCGGGACTGAGGAAAATTCTTAGGAAAACCTTAGTCAGGATGGTCGGCCGCTGGGATCGAAGCCAGGACCACCCGAATGCGAAGCGAACGCTCTACTAAACTGAACTACGGCCGCTCGGTGCCACACTGTTATGTTGTAACAGTGGTGAAGTAGACGAAATGAAGCTTGAATTATGACAAGCTAACTCTGCTCAAAGGACCTGCATTTATAGCATCAACATATTATAAAATACTTGTTACTAGCCCAAGTCAGATTCTCTGTTTTCATTTAGGCGTAAGCATGAACAGTTGAAACTGGAAAACGAACCAAATGAAGAGGACCTGCCTTATAATAATAATTCCCACTTTTCCCCTAAAATAACGAAGTTGTCAGCTTACTTCCTGAATATTCCTCGTACAAATAAATGTACCGCACGCATGTAGGGCTTATTGGAAGGGGTCAGCACAGCGCTTTATTAAAAGCTCCTGCTACAATATTTTGCGGTTAATATCACCCCCTTTAATTAAAAAAAAAGAACTATCTCTGAATATCACACACGCATTACATACATACACATGAAAAAGAGAATAATTGATGAAGGCTTACTATTCCCTGTGGACAGTCACTGCATATTAGCAGCACCATTTTAGAGCAAAATGTCCAATATCCCGATGTTTATTATATACGTACTATGTCTTAACAATAAACATGTAATGGAAGTTAAACTATGCTGTTAATTCAGATTTACACGTAAAGATGGCATGTTAAGCCTTTTATCAAACTGAAAAGCGCAACAACAAGCTGAAAGAGCAGTGCATCCCAGTTATTCATTACAAAATATAGCTATAAGATTCAGTGAAAACAATGAATGTAGTAGCTGTTACAGTACACACATATCAAATATATAATAGTTCTCGTACAACAAAAGCGCGATGACGTACATGTAAAGTTCATTATTTATTATGTAACTGTACGAACATAATAATAAACTGAAACATAGTGCAAACGAATTTACATTTTTTAGTGCTCTTTCTCCATAACACCGTAACCAACGTTAATACAGGCCTAATCACAAAACTTGGTTACGTCATCATTACGTCAGCACAGAGATGCGCGCGCAACTTTTTTTTAAAAGTTTCGCTCTCATTTATACAGTCATAGTAGTGGCTTGAGGAACGTTTTTCGTGAAGGCCGAGACTCAATGGATTATATTTCGATTTACCCGGGATTCCAGCCATCCCAGGCAACGCTCAACGTAGTGTGAAAGTAATAAACATTCTTGACTTCAACGGTCGTAAACTGTAACGGTAGTTACTGGAGCTTTTAAGACCTCGGAAAACGCCGCTCAAGTTATTGGCAAATAATGTCCTTCCGCCCAGGCCTTGTGTAATAGCAATTACAATTGCTTCACACAGACACACACACACTGATGATGTTGCACAGGCCATTTTCTGTTGCTCTTAAAACACATCCCTTTTCGTCTTTTTTGATTACATTAATTTAGTTCCCCCGTTTCACTGACTCGGGTTTAGGAGCTATCTTCCAGATATTTCATACCCATAAGTCTTTGTTGCTAACAGTAATTTGATGGCTGAGATGTGATGTTTTACTGTTTCACCATTAAACATCTGCTGCTCCGAAAGTGAGCATAATATTTAATGATGTCACTCGGAAGAACATATACACACCATTCGTCCATACTATACGGTACCTCTTAAATAAGTTCTAAAAAAAAATAACTCGGGAAATGGGGAGAGGGAAAATGGTGTGTTAATATAAGTATTTAACAAAGAACATCCATCGTGTTAATTTTGTCTGTAGCGTTCTTTTTTCTCCTCACACGTAATAAAAATTATAAAAGATCACCAAACGCTAATGTAATTATTCTATGTACATTTGTGTCTCGTGTTATTTTGCAGAAAACAAGATTTTCTCGCTATGAGAACATATCTAATTACATTGTATTATTACAGACAAAGCACAAAAATGAAAGATACTAAAAACTGCAATGGTTCCTCTTTTTTTTAAAAAAAAAAAATCTTTCTAATTTCTTTAATACAATTAAAGGGTACATGGAAAAAATTAGGGTCACAAGAGTTTTTCTTGTAATGGTTCCTTCACATTACTGGGTAAATAGCTGCCTGGCTCTCTGGACATCCACTGTTAAATATGCCTCAATATGTAACATGAAACCAATAAGTAGGAATACAGAACAACTCTATTGATGACTATGCTCTGATAATCTCAAGGTACGTACAACAGAATAAGTGAGAAGGTATGTTCATCAGGCGCTTCCGAAGTTCAGAATCATGTTCTAACGGATTTTGCGACAGTGACGTCACGGGCGGATAGCACATAGGGAACCTTTCAATAGGCGAAGGGAAAATAATTTATTATTGCCGTTTGAGTGCGAATTTTTTGATACAATAAAAACTGTTATAATCTGCAATATATAGGCTATAAAATGAAAAATATTTCCCTTCAATAGCTGCAGTAGTTTCAGAGCTGCAGCCTGTTCTTTGATTTGAATCGTCAATTTTTCATCAGTTTATAATAAAAATGATTTTATAAAAATCTTTTGAATGGGAATTTTTTGATACAAAAATGATCCCCCACCCAAGATCAACATTTTTGCTGTCAATTCTTCAGTTTCTTTGAACATTTTAAAATAATGATGAATGATGTTTAATAATCAGAAGGGTGGTTAGACCGGAAAAGAGCGAATATATTCCACAAAATGTTCATTTTATTATATTTCTTCTTTCTTTTGAGCTACTTTGTTATGTTCTTGAAGTTTATACTGATTTTTTTCTTAAGCTTATGTTAATTAGAAGGTCTTATTAGCTGATCTATTAGAATAATACAGGGGTACTGCGCGAACTGATAAACACCACGGACTATGTTGATGGACCACGAAAGTTTTAAATCTTTTCCTTGACTGGTAAAGATATTTTTTTAATGATGTATTAAGAATGGGCAAAGGTTTATAAGGAATTGACCTTTCTTATCGTCTGAAGGCCCTTTCAGGACTTTAGGGTAAAAAAAAAGCAAGGAAAAATTGATTTTTTCATCCCATTTCCCGAATTTTTCGCGAAGTTTATACCAATGCTTTCTTTTGTTTATGATACTGGCAACAAGGTCTCGCTGGTTTCTCTGCTAGTATAACATGTACACAGTGATCAAGAATGAAACATGGAAATGTAAAATACAATATTTTTACATTCTTTTTTCTTTAGTTCACAATGGTTCGTGGTGTTTTCAAATCTTGCAACGTTAATTTAACTTATTTCCCGACGTCACGCAATGATGACATTTGCACAGCGACGTAAGTCGGGCGACAATACAATATTATATTGTTACATTCATATAGTTCTATATTTTAAAAGCATATTATAATATTTCTTTTTAATATGGACATCTTTAGCCTAAAATAAATACTAACCTGAAACGATCTGTCATTTGACTGGTTGCAGAACGCTTTAGGATTTGGGTCAGGAAACATTAGCTTGAGAGAAACTATACGAACACAGAAATAACTAAAAAATAAAGACATACTTTTCTTATACAATTCGTACTAAAAAGTGAAAAATAATTTTGTTTATGAATGACTAAAAAGAAAAGCATGGGGTTCGCCAATTCAAGAACTTATAAATTGACTGTATGTTAGAGCGTGCGTGATGCTTATCTTTTTAGTCATGCATAAAAAATATTTTTCACTTTTTAATACATATTGTTTTTATAAAAGTATGTCTTAAAAAGTATTTTTTATTATTTTTTTACTCGCATCGCTTTGAGTAAAAAGGAAATCTAAAATAACTACTGAAAGGTTATTTCTGAAGCATCATATTTCATAGAGATGTCTGGTAGGTTTACTGTAATCAAAAAAATCTTGTACGTACAAGGGAAACATACGACACTAGGAATTTTGAAAGGAGTGGAAATTTCATTACAAGCAAAAATTTATTTTATACTGCAATTTTTCCTTATATAGATATATGTGGCAAAGCTACTGAATTTATATACTCTTATTCCTTATTATATATAAAAAATTCCCATCCAAACAGCCATAATAAATTATTTAAGGATAAAAAATTCACTATCCAACTCAAATAACAGGCTGTAGCTCTGAAAGTACTGTAGCTATTGAAACCAAATCTGTCTCATATTATAGGCAATATAGCGTAGATTATAACAGGTTTTTGTTTTATCAAAAAATTCCTATCCAAAAGGCCACAATAAATTATTTCTCACTACCTCTTAAGAAATTTCCTATGCGCTATCCGCCTGTGACGTAAAGGAGGCGTGGTTTCCGAAGGGACACGAGCGCACTCCGAAGTTCAGTATAACTAAAGAAAAATAATTTTACCTGTTTGTCTAGTGAGTTGTCAATACTAACGCTAGAGGCTCTGTTGTTTTCTAACACTGCTCTCTAGCGATGAAAAAAGGAACTTACTGCAGTCGGTTTCTTTCATGCAATGAAAGAAACTTTTAATTATTTTAACGGGCTGTTCTATTATAATTAAAATTTTAATAGGCAGAAAATTAAAGTTGTTATAGAACGTATACTGTGGAGGATGTCCTAGCAATGCCTATATAAAATTAGGATTAAGCCTAAACCAATTCAGTCCTTGATACACATGATTTGCATTACTATCACTTTTAGATACTAGCGCAACTTTGAATATTACATCCAGATGGAAAGATACCAACGTATTTTTTAAACTTCATTTTAAAGTTAATTCAATAATCTATGACTAGAGAAATTCACAAACTTTGTAAATAAATACGAAATATTAGAATTATTGTTTGCTTTCTTCCTAAATTTAATCCGTTTCTTTATCGACTTAAATAATTATAACACATATAATGTTTTTTAAGTTATATCTCCATGTAACATTTACTTACAATACCTGTTTTACATTTTTTTAAAAATATTTTAAGATCTCATGTTTTTATATTTTTAAAAGTCTATTTGTGTTTTATTTTTTCCTTTCCTTTTCTTTCTTGCGCAACTCACTAAGTTTATGGCCATCTTTTCCTTTTATATTAAATACGTTTTTTCTTTCTAAAATTTGCGTTGCCGGGATGGCACCTTCAACATATGCCCTGGTCGACACCTTCCCCTCTCCTATCCCAGCCTGAACCTCAGATGCCAAAAGGCTATAAATAAAAATGCAATTCTAAAACTTGCTTTCGGTATTCATGACAATCGCAATACTTGTAATTCTCTGTAGAGGTTGCAACCCAGCCCCCGTTGCCTAGACGGTAACGTCGCGGAATTCGGCTCGGCAATGGGCAGGTATGTGGGTTCGAACCTTGCGGTCGATCATGTGACTGAGATTTCCAGCGAATTCCTTGAATTTTCTCACGGGAATGCCGACAAGGACCTAAAAAGTTAGCTCACTAATCCTAACCGTTTATGAAGCCAACACAGCAGTCGTGTTCGTTGGGTTGCACATGATTTAGGCTATACTTGTTATACAGGGTGTAACTGTAATAAAACAAAACATCACGGAGAAACTTCGGGAGATGATTTCTAGCTTTGAAACAAGTTAAAAAGTTCCTATGAACATGGGTGAAATCCCTCTTCGTTTTGGAGATACAGCATTTCCAACTTGGGAGCCCAAACTCCACGTCCTACAACGGGAAGAAAAGGATTAATTCTCATCTTAGTGAGTGAGACGATGCACTGAATGAAAATCTCGTTTCCAGAAATTTGTTTCTAATAACATGGTGGATATCAGGGTCAAAATAAGATGTCAACGGGTTGTCAGTGTTGCCAAACGTTATTTTTTTGATTGCACTACATCGAGTTTTTGGGTATTTGTCATCCCCTAGTGATGATAAACAACGTACGTAAAGTACACACAGCAGTGTTGTAAACTATGGATAAGACAGTAAAGGTGTTGTGATCTTATACAATTACGGCATTTATTTTCCTATATTTCACCTTGTATCGTATCCATAGTTTGCAACACTGCGGTGTATGCTTCACATATGTTATCATCACTAGGGAACGCCAAATATCCAATAACACGATGTAGTGCAATTGGAAAATTTGAACATTTTAATCAGGTTGGCAACATTGACAACCCGACGACATCTTGGTTACTCGTGATATCCGACAAATTGTTAGATATATATTTCCGGAAACCAGATTTTCATTCAATGTATCGTTTCTGATTTATTGAGAATTATTAATTTTCTTCCCATTGTTACGCGTCGACTTTGAGCTCCAAGTTGGAAACACTGTATCTCCAAAATGAAGCGAAATTTCACCCATGTGCATAGGAACTTTTATTCTTATTATGGTGTGACAAATCATCTCCCTTTGTCTTTGCAGCCACTTAATAAATCACTATCGAAGGAATATGTTTGAGGAAGAATTCACCACGTAAGAAGTTAAAGGTCGTAACGCTGGACAGTAGAGAAACGAAGAAACTTCCTATAAACTGGATACTTTACTTATCAACTTCGTTGTGTGATTTCTTACACGGAGACGTCTTACGTAATTACTTATCGAGATATTACGTCATTCGTGACAACAGCACTTGGGTGGCATTTACACCATGCAACATTTGGGTGACAGCGCAGAAACTACACATGTTTGTATATTTCTTCAAATAAAGTTTTCTCCTGTTTTCCTGTGAGGAATTCCCTTTCTATTTTGGCCAGTAGTTTCTGCGTACCCTGTCCTACTAATTGTAGTACATCTGTGGTATTAACTACGTACTGCTAAACGAAATACCCCAATATAATACAAGCCAAACAAAATACTATTATTCATATTAGTATCGAACACAAGTGCATACAAACACGTGAATTACTTTTCCACAGATCATCTTAAGTTACGGGGAACTCATTCGTTATCTACAGCAGAGACTCATGAATAAACGCCCTGTAATATAACCGAATCATTTTGTGTTTATTACCGTAGTTCATTTGTGTAAACATCGTAAAATAAATTTCAGGGAAGATAGGAGAACAGAATCCCAGTCCAAGAAAACTTTTCAATTTAACCGACAAAAGAGTGAGTGAGAGAGAGAGAGAGAGATAAAGTATGTGTTTATGACTTCAATAGTGAATGCTGGGATCATAATAGTCTTGTGATTTCAATGTCAGTTTCGTGTGCCGTCTAGATGGCGCCTACTACCTTTGCGTGCGGGTAATCCCCTGTGTTTTACACGAGATACAACCTCATGTCACGGACAACTCAAAGCTGTCAGGTCTGTCCCTACTACAATGCTTCAAACTGTCACAAAAAATTTCTTCTTCCTTTTAGTATTTTGTCTTTCCCTTTACTTGTAGATTCAGGTGGTCTCTGAAGCAGTTCGAGGGGTCCGTCCCCCTTCTTTTCCCCCTTGAATCGAAGAATTATAATTTACCTTGCAATCAGACACAAGGAAGGAAGGAACAACAAAGAAAAACTATGATAACAAAACGTAAGAAACATGGCAGATTCTTTAATTCACTTGCACTACGCTAGATGACATTACCAGGTTCCTCTCTATTTTTATCCTTGCAAGAAACTGCAATACCGTTCTACAAAATTCAAACATAAAGATTTCAAGTTTCAGAAAAGAAAGTTCATACCCTTTACAAAGGCTTCTAACTGTGCTGATTCCTTTAACAATGAAGCTATTTCAAGAATGAACAAGACAGAATTTTCAAAACTACCGTTACCATGGGTTTAATTCCTTTAAACAGCCAAAAAGCCTTTAAATCGTGAGAGCTTGAACTTTCGCAATTTGAATTTGTAGGAGCAACACTGGGTAGGAAGCTACTGTCTAGCCTGGAAGATTGCTCTTTTACATCAACTCAGGGTTACCAGATCATTTTTTACCAGTGGAGGACAGCAAAGTTAAAAATGAAGGAAACCGCGGATTTTTTCTTCCAATGGAGGACAACTAAGCTAAGATTGGTATGCAACTGTGGGTACCCTTTCATTTAAAATCCAATAAAGAAACACTGACGAACAGAAGAATTTCTTACTTTCAAATTTCAGTGTTTACAGGATAAGTTACACAAAACTTCACATTTTTATTGTATCTTTCTATCAAGTAATAACATTTAATGAAAATGGAAAGTAATTAACAAATGATGAACCATTTGCTTGATATTTCAGTAACGAACAGTTTATTAAAAAATAATTTGGATCACAAGAGTACGAATATGTCCATTTCCGAACTGTTTAACCTGGTCACTAGGGAACGGAAGACATTTCAAGATATTTAGTAAAGGAGAGAGGACAGGAGGATAAGATGAAAAAAAGAAGGACATGCCCTCCAAAAGGAGGAAGTCTGGTAATCCTGGTCGTAATAGATGAAAATAAATCAGATGGGGCATCGTTTGTGCATCAATGTTCTATTTAGGGACGTAATTTAAGATATGGATGAAGGAAAAAAGGAAAAAGATAGATGAAGACAGCCAATCACCAAGACAAAATGGAATGAGGAAGGCCGGGCCGTATGTTCTATGCTCCGCGGCACAAACCGTAACATGCTCCTCGGCGTTATCATGTTGGAATTCTAGACTACTACTAATGTATATGAGCGGAGCGCTACGGTAATAACTGGTAGCACTGGTTCACGGCCGGCTCTATACCAGACTAGTATGATGACGTCACCAGCATTGGAAGCTTACGCACCGGGGCCTGTCTCTCGTGGGCCACGGCACTGGTTAGTGTGGCGTCACATTTCCATAAATACGGCAACTAACCGCATGCTCGTCCTACTAGATCTGAACGACGTAAGTTCAGGTCACTATCACACAGGGAACATGGAAGATGTCCATTAGAATGTGGCATAGCGATCAACCAAGTCGATCGTTCTACCACACGGCTCAGCATGGTGGCCCAACGTCACGGTAATCCTCCTGTAATTGGACAGGGAGACATGGGATCAATACTACTCTCCTCTTAAATAGGAATTTTGAGGACATAATTAAAACTTGAACTTAAATCACTCACTCTGCTCAATTTACCCAACCTTCCCCTAAAGAAGAATCAAAATTGTAACTCCCTAATTCCAAGACCATGAAAACAACGTAATCAGAAGAAAATAATAAATTATGGTTTCAGGTAGCAAATACGAACTCAGGATCTCCTGGTTAAAAGATCGTTGCTCTACCAAATTAACACTTTTTCGGCATCGTTCACTGTTACCTTCATAGTCCTCTTATTTTTATATAGATTTCCGAAAATTGTGGAAATATCGAAGACATACAGGGTGTCTAAGAAGTGCTGGTCACGAAGTCTTCAGATCGAAGAAAGATAATAAAACTTTCTTTGCACGCAATTTCGACACTTCTCAGAGCTAGAAGAACCCACACGTCACTCTGAAACGTCACAAATAACGTAACATCTCGACAAATAATGACGTAAAACCGTTGGCTTCACAAATCACAATCGATATAGTCAAACCATGGACCTGAGTAAAGTTTATGCGGCTATACCGCAGGTACCATAATGTCCTCCAATACTTTAACAATCTTAAGTTCGATGATACTAAAAAAAAAAGTCACTGAAATTAAAAAAAAAAACTTATCCAAAGAAAAATATCACTTCTGGCAATTAGTGTACATTGCAGTAATATTTACGTCATATGTAATGAGAAAAAATGGAGGCATTACTTTCGAAGCAACCCTCGAACATTAATGGAAATCATTTAAAAAGACAAACTTGTTAATATACATCGTGAGTAAAACTTGTTCCCCAACACTTACGGTATAACAAAGTTTTCCTGTATTATATCTCATCTTTTCATAATTTAAAAGTTATAAAACAAAAAATGGAGAGGAGGGAGGGGTAAACATTACTATTTACACCTAATGAAGTGTGTCAGACACAAAATTAGGAAGGAAAATTAATTGTCAGAGAAACAGGTCATTAAACATACACATACACATGCTCCCTCCCCCAAACACACACATAAAATCTTCCTTGTACATGACTCAGTAAAGAAGCTTGATAAAAACATATAAAAAAGAAAGAACACACACACACACCTATACTTCTGACAATGAATCTAGACGTCAAGCAAACAAAACATCACTATACAGAAAATTCACAAATGACGACGACGCCCCTGTAGCCAACATCCAGGAGCAAGTAAACTCTTCATCTAGCTTGTTTTTAAGATCTATTTTGAAACATTTTTGCATACACTTCTGACCCTTAATTGTCGTAGCTCATGCATACATAGATACTGTAGTTTAAATTACCTGGTCGTGACTTGTACCGAGTAATTATTGTGCAATTAGCCTCCCGTTGTGAAAAGATCAAAACTGCTCCATACACAACACGTTGGGTGGGTTTTTGATATCAGAAACCCTGAGACAAAAGGAGAGTTGGGGCAACCAGTGTTTCCACACAGTTGACTTTAAAAATTCCGATTTTCATAAAACAATAGAATTAAATAAAAACAAGAAAATTAAAAGACGGAAAATCAGTTTGAGAAAACCTCCTATGGTAAGTATCATCAACCATTAATACGAATTTAATGTATTTCAAAGCTTACTTAACCTTATTCGTCAACTCTTAAGAGACCTCAGTACCTACAGGACAAATGAAAAGCACCAATAAAATTTTAGAAAGTGGTCCAACAATATTTATAGATGTGCATAAAACGAGGTATCAGTGTTGAAGTCTTTTATTTTCACTGAGAAATTCGAATGCCCGCTAGGTTTTCACATTTCTCAACTGTTACCAAGCTCTTCAAATTATATGAGTTAGTTCATTTGAAAGAGGGACATGAACAGGGCTTCCGCCAGGATTTTCAGTTTGGGGGATAGGGGTGTAAAGTTAAAATTGGGAGGGTGTAAGTGGAGTTCTGCACGGTTTCTATCGATTTTTGACCGTAAAAATTTTAAAGTTGGAGGGTGTTCTTGAGAATTTGGGGGTGACACCACACCACAGGCTGGCGGAATCGGAATTTTTAACATAACTATTTACCAAAGCACGCATGAGAATTTGCAAAATGTGTTTAAACTCCGCTTAAACTCGAATCTCAAATTTGAAATTCCTGTCATAGTTTCTCCTTATACAAATGTAACGTGTACAAATATTATATTTTTACCTGGTCTCCCACCAGTCACAGCACGCATGAGTATTAATCATCCCCAATTTGCAAACCTATAACTTCGTTATACCTCAAATAACAACGTTGAAATTTCTATTGTAAGTTCTCCTTGTATAAGTACATGGCATGTGACAAAATATATATTAATATATTTTTTTTTCCACCGGGGATATTTTCCATAAAATACGAATGTTTGGATTTTCAAAAACAAACAAATTAATGAAACATATATGAGCCTCCTCAATATACTTTGATATTTAATAGTGTACAAAACATCAACTTTGATATTCAATTCCTTCCGTGCGAAAATGCGCCCAAGAGAGAAGAACATTTTTGTGTTCTGACAATCCACAGATATTATTACATTATCGGTAAACGTCTGCAAATACAACTTTTGACATGCACCGTAATACAAAAATGGCCGTCATTAATCAATCAGGAGAAATAAAAATAAAATATTAAAAAGGATTTTTTTTTAAAAAAAACACGCTTTTTTACGATGGACTAAAAAGTAAAAAATAATAAATTGAATTAATCTTATGAATCGGAAAATAAAAGCGTGGGTGCTCTTAGATATGATGATTTTATGATAAGGTAAGCAAGAGCACCCACGCTTTTATTTTCCGATTCATAAGATTAATTCAATTTATTATTTTTTTGACTTTTTAGTGCATTTTAAAAAAGTGTGTTTTTAAAAGTCTTTTTATTTTTTTATGTATAATAGATGAATATTAAACTCCCTGAGAGATAGGCAACCCAACTTTCACATAATAGATGCGGCGTTGCGTGCATTTAAGGATAATTTCCAATTATTTATTTAATTAATTACAGTTAACTGGATTATTCTGTCGTATATCTAATGACTGAATATTGCACTGTCATTCAGTTCTGAGCTAACTTTAAAGTTACAAGTCTCTAGCTCATCGGGATATTAGTTTAAAATGGATTGCAAAATTTGTACCGAACAGACAGACAAGAAAGTGAGTTAATAAAAACGTGGTAAAAAGAATGTACCGTTTTGAACTATTCACATTATAGGGGTTATAAATATAATAAATATTTGAAAAAGGTCAAGCAACCAAATTAATTATTTTTGGACGATTTCAAATGGATTTACCTGATTCATAGTAAATTTCTATTTGTAGTTCCGAAAATAAAAATAGTGGAACTTACTTTCCGGCAATCAGAAGAAGCATAAAAGATTCATACTTTCTACGGGTCTTTATTATATTTGATGCTGAGTATATTTAAGTTGCACTTTATTAGCTAATCATTTGAATAGGCCTACAACAAATTACATTACACAAACAAACCCAGCGATTTACTTCGAAAACTTCAAAATCTGAATTGGTTCATTTGGGGGGGTGCTAATGAGTATTCTTGATTTTTCCAGCATTTTTTAAAATTAAAAGAAGTGGGGGATTGAGTATTGAGGCCTGTTAAGTGTTGTCGCTTGCTTGGAACGTTTATCAACCTTCACGTATCCAGAATAATCATCCAAAATTAACGTCGTCAACTCATATAGAGCTGCACTACCAAAAAGTAAGAATTAATCTCGGATCACTAAATCCTTCTAACATACCTGTTGGCGAAACAATGGACTGGTTTTATCCGATGACAAAATTTAGTCAATGAGTTTGAAATCTCGGATTATTTCTATATTGGTGCATCCAGGTGTCAGAGAAGAAGACTCATCATTTAAATACTTCTGTACGTGCTTTCATTTGTATCCCTGTTCCGGTGAGTGAGTGGTAACATCTGATGCCGCGTAAAGAAGGAGTTCTCCTCTTCGATGCCCGTTGGGGATTTAGATAGTTCGAATCGAACTTTAAACATCAGGTCCTTAGGATGCCATCCAATAAAGGCAATAGTAAACCATTATCGGTTCACCTTGTCCAAAGACCTTCAAATCAAAGCTCTGCCTCCAAAGAACACCTATCATCACCGTTCTTCTAAGCACTGTCCAGGAAGAGCGATACATAAGGAAAATAATAAAGCAAGAACACCCATACTTCAAATTCATGTTATCTTTCTGATTGTGCTTATTACGTTAATTGATTTGTTAGCTGAGAACGAAAAATTACTTTTTTGATTCTTGATGCGTTACTCAGTTATGCTAGAGTAGTCGCGCCTTAAAAAAAAGCAAGACGAAGCGAAGCAGAGCGGGGCTACACTAAGTTCATATATTTCCGTCTAATTTGATTGTTAACTATGTCCGCATAATGACACAAAGATAGAGAAAAAGGAGAGAAGGGCGCTACTTTCTCCTGAAGATTTTTTCGGAATTTGATACATAAAAATATTTTCACACAATAAAAAGGGAAGTAGCATTTTTAGGGCAGTAACCGTCAAGCTGGCAAAACTTAGCCAAAGACGACCATTGGAAACACGCAGGTCAAAGTTGAGGAGCAATCAAGGCTTGCATGTTACGCGATCTATTCCTGCAAAATTATTCCCCCTTCCACCAGCAGAGAAAACGAGACCATGTGGAAGGGAGGTGAAAAGGGGGAAGGAGGAGTATAGCAACTACGAATATATACACATAGTAGTACTCTTAACTTTTCTGGGTATTCCCGTCAATGCCTCTGTACTAACACACCCAATCTTACAGAATTCTCCACTCCCAACAACGGACGAACGCCCTTCCCACAGAGGATACAGGTTCCGTGACTAGAAGACATCTCCGCCAACTTTATGAAATGGTAGCCCCTACTTGTAATCACACTACAATGCACACGCTTGCTTTTTTTTATATAAAAAAAAATACTATAACATACACAAACACATAGGTAGAAGCAGACACACGACACACAAAAGGAAGCGGAAAAGGGGGAGGGGCTGTTAACCTTTTAAATCTTCTAACGAATCTATTCGGAGGCTTTTAATTTTTTGCTTCCTAAAGTAAAGTAACAGTGTTTTAACACAGGTTTATGGAGTCCATAAAACAGCATGTAAATGCTTAAAAATATTGCCAGTTAATCTCGCCCTGTATTTAGCACCAACAGATACAGATCAGTTCGTTCGTTATCTGTGATAAGGGCATATATTAATGTTGTCAAAATTAGAATTAGCCTGTATTTTTTATCACTGTGTAAACTTGTGGTTAAACTTCACGTAGGCCCGTACTTCAGTTCAGCAAGCACACTTATTATTATAGGTACTTGGTCACTTGTTGTACTATCACTGTATTTATACTAATTTTGTTTGCTTTTACCAACTGGCGCACTGCAAAATAACAGCATTTCTGAAACTGTGAATAGTGACCACGCTAATTTCAAATAGTTTTCGTTCTGTGAAATTGTAACTCAATAAAGGAAGCTATGAATATTACCACAAGCTCCAAATGTAACAAGTTGTATTTTATTTCAACGGTTAGGCAGCCAATGACATCTATACCTCAACTTACGAAGCTTTACACCTACGTCCGTTAAGAGTTGATGGCATAACCATAACCTGCTTACGTCCATTTGTTTCGCATTTATGCTGGTTTGGAATTGATACCATACTCTGACCCTATAATTATTATTTGCTTCGGAGTTCGATTAGTTACGCAACCTGCATCACATTTCTTTTTTCAAGACCGTCCACAGCATGGTACCTGAACTTAGGACCGTTTTGAACTTACGTCAGCTTCTGGAACCAATCGGATTTTAAATGCAGAGTATGGCTGTACTGAATTATGTCATTGAAACAAACACTCACAAAGAGAGTTAGAATAAGCAAGGTGAAAACTGAAAATAGATTCAATCTAAACAAACCAGAAAGCGGGACTGATACGGCTGTTTTTAATAGTAAAACATCCTAATTTTCAGGGGATACAAGGTGTTAACAGGAGTTCTGGGAGGGGGAAGCGTCAATATCCCTTGCAGTGCCATCTATTGGCACTATTACAATTACGGTATTTTGTTCCACTCTGTTTAGTTGTGGAACGTACATAACTTTTTATCAACAAAGAAATAATTATTGAAAAGTAGGCTATTAACAGCTTAAGCATGAGGAGTTCATAACTGAGGCCCTGCGGTCTATTGCAATAAAATAAGCAACACACGTTTACGGCTAAGCAGAACAAGTCTGTACCTCAGTTGGCAAAGCGTTGGCTTCGCATTCGGGAGGTCCTGGGTTCGATAACAGTGGACGACCATACTAAGATTTTTCCAAGTGTTTACCTCAGTCACACCACCCAAATGCCAGAATGGTACCTTCAACTTAGGCCCTGGGCGCATTCTTTCCCCTACCCTATCCCAGCTTGGGCTATAGATGTCTAAAGGCCACAAATAAAATTCAAAGCAAAACAATGTATTTTTGCATGATCTTTCTCTCTCTCTCACACACACACATACACACAGCAATAGCTAATTATATATTATGAGCAGACAAATATTATTGCAAAATATAACATAAATATCGATCATCCTGACATTTAGTCTGATGACTTCCCAGTACGTAGACGGATGATACCGTAAATTAAGTCCAGGCCCATTATCTTTACTTAACCAACGGACAGTGAAGTTACTGGCAATAGACCCTGCTAAAAACAACGTTTCACCACTTGCTATAAGATATCAAAAAAACGTATTCGCTCTTGGCAACATCACCATTTACATAGCACTCAAAACTAGCAAGATTTTCCATTAATTTTAACTGTTTTAATACACTCTTGAGAAATATGAAATAAACAGGAAATGAGGAGGCGTGTAGATACGAAAAACTGATGCTAAAAATTATATATGAGTAGCTACAGAAGTCTTCTCTAATTATGCATTCCATACTTACTACATAACTTACATACATTCCACACGATTAGTCACATCTCGTTAAAATCATTACGTTCATTCGCACCTATAAATTTAAACAGAAAAACGAGAGAGACATTTTTATTAATTACCTTGGCATCACTGGCAACCATGAATACATCTAAAAATATCTAGGGACTGTGCCTATTAATTATGATTTCTTGGCTTTCTTTACTCTTGCTTTTTTATGTTCGAAGCTCAAACGTAAATGAAATCTATATAATGAAACGCCAAGTCCAACACAGTCAAAGTGAACACATTTGGGACGCTTGACACAAAGGAGCACACAAATCTACATCCGCTAATAGCGTAATATAGTTCAGTACCACAAGTGCTGCAGTCATGCCACCTAGCGAGTGGTTCTGTATTAATCACTAGTTGCTACTGCACCTAAAAATTTTCAGAATTCTCTCTCCCTCTCTTCGTTTCTGTTCTTTCATGCTCTCAAACAGCACGAAAGTAGTTCCATGAGCTGTTTCTGCCAACCAAAGGAAGATTTAAAAACATAAAACTACCCACAAGAAGAATTAAATACTGAAATCACACGCTAACGATCCACTTCTTCAGAAGGAATGGGGAGTTAAATTTTCACTCGTAAGATGGCAAATATAATTTTCCTCGTTATTTTGTTGGTTGAAAAACAGAACATAAATAGAAGCACACAGATGCAAAGCGCAATATATCATCTCAAGAGCTACTATGGTAAATTAAGAACAAGCAAATTGCTTAGCAACTGTTACCACTACACCATATTTTAACAGTGATGTTACGAAGGTAGTTTTGCAGCGCGTTTAAGACTTAAATTGTTTCTTTTCAGCGGACCTACTTTTTCGGTCCTCTTTTAATTCAGGACGTTGTCATCAGACCTCGTCCTGAATTTATAAGCTCGGCGTGTTTGAGTGCAATAACAATGGCGGCAGGTTTTTTCAATCAAATTTAGTCTTCTTTTTGTCCCGATTTTTCGTATTCGTCTCTGTCAGCTTTCGTATTGATTATTGGTCTCCATTTACATCCTCTTCCTTTCTGCCCTTCATACGCAATTTTAATTGCACAAAACAGAACGGTGGAATATAGATCATCCTATATTTTGGTTCTCCTCATTCCTACGGTACGAATGTTGATCATGTACATTGTAAAATGCCTGCACCGCACCGCAGTCCTTCTTCTTTGAAATTATTAAAGACAAGAAACAGAAACAGTAGACGAATTTCCGCATGTAGAGGTCGTTAAGTTATTGATCTCAGAAGAAAAAAACAAACCATAAAATGTAATTAAGTGCGATGAGAAGTGAGAAATCTGTTTGACGCTTTAAATGCTATTTAACTTAAGAAGCCTCAGTACCACGTCCCCACATTTTCTAATTTTGAAAAATACAGGGAAAAGGAAGAAAACTGCTGCATTTTTCAAAAGCTACCCCAAATAGTACTGATTAATACCCATCATATAAACTAATTCAAATTTTGAAACAGCTTCATTTAGACGAGAAATTTGAAAGTCCGTAAAGTATGATGTAATAAGTCCCAAATGTTCAAGTTCCTCATCGGAAACAAAACATATCGAAATTGAGCGTTAGTTCATTCGCATTATTGGGGTCATTTTCCAAAATATTATTGTTGTTTTTTAAACTCTACAAAGTGTGAGGGAGAGAGTACTGAAGTCTCTTAAATTTATATAACTAATAAAATACCGTTTTGTACTTAAAATAACCCCATAATTCGCGTCTTATCCATTCATTTGTTAGTTAGTACTTTCCTCATCTTTTGAAATTTTATTATATGGCCTAAATTAGCAACTTTCGGGCCCACCTTGTCACGTCTTAGGGATGACGTCTCTCGGTGATCGTACTTCCACGAGCAGTGATAGGGAGGATACCCGCCAGGGCCTTGGTTGAAATACCATCTCGACATTTGTCCTGTGAAACTTAAGAAAATCTTGGGAAACCTCCCTGGATAATTATCAGCGGCGCTCGAACTCACATTATCGACATTACGTGCCTCACGAGTGACATTTAGGATAAGTAGGTTTCCATGTGGCCTTGTAAGCAAGGAGTCCCAGGCTCAACACCTACTTACAGAAGTGTCTCGCAACCCACCTAAAACTATAGGTCCCGTCCTTAAGGTATCACTTCCACTCGATGGAACGAAACGACAAAATCACGATAGGTTCGCCTTACCGAGAAATTTTCAGGTCATAAATTAACCCCCAGGCATAAACATCATTATCGAAATTAGGTACTGGTACTGAATCAGAACCAGAGTAGTCTTAATAGATTTATACCTTCCTCATTTCCTTAATCCTTGATGTACCACCACAGAGTGATTCAACGGAGTGATATCAGGAGAGCGTTAAGGCCAAGCGATTGATCTCCAACAATAATGGGACAAACACAAATTTTAGAAAAACAAAACAAACATGACACAAAAGTTTCAGAAATATGCATCCATTTCCAACAGACAACAATGACATAAGGTTGCCAATTTCAGAAGTTCTTTCAATGGTATCGGTACTTTTGGGACACCCGATAGTATGCTTATTGTACTGCCAGTACATGGCTTATCATCTTAAAAGAGCTTACGATAAATGAAGCGGCAGAGTAATAAGGGTGGGTGGGAACTGTTCGTAGTCTCAATACATTTTTTTTTTTTTTACAAATCTCTCTATATATAAAACAACTATATATCTTAATAAGGACTATGTCGTTATTATTATTACTTTGCGTCCAAATCACAGAGACTTTCATAACTATAATAATATACGTAGAAAATCATAAAATGTCCATGCTATAATTCCTACTTTTTTGCCTAATTTTATTTCTTTAGCTCGTATAAATGTAATTGGATGGAGAGAGAGAGAGAGATAGAGAGAAAAAGTTCAGAGGTTTTCCTTCAGTGTGTGTAATCCTTCCGGCAATCTGTGTGCGAGTCTATTTAACCAAGACAGTCCTTAACTTTTATACTGGCCATTTCAGACGTCATTTCAGGGCGAAATCTTCTGTCTCTTTCAATTTGTATTTTATTAGGCTTTCTCCTCAAAAATTACAGACAGAGAGGGAAAAGGCAGTCCACATTTTCTGCCCAATCAAATGAAAGAACGTAGTTTACAGCTTCTGTCAATAGATTGTTTGCTATATTTCACTCGTTCTAGTTTCAAGAAAATTAAAAAGAACTATAAGTACTACTTAATTTTGCGACAAGACTATAGCATATTTTTATCTGTTTTCTTTTTTTAATTATAACATTTGATTCGCAAAATTTCGTGCAAAACTAACAAAATGGAAAGTTGTTATATCTACGGACGGCTACCCTAGACTCGTATTTTCATTTAAGATCTTTTTCAGAAGCTTTTATTTGGCTACCCTGAGACTTGTCGCATTTAGAGGGTTACGCCCTCTATTCGGAATAGGTGTTTGGTAAAGTTGGAGCAAAAGAATTGAGGGTGGTCTTACAATGTAAGATATATTTTCATTTCATTCTTTACAAATATTCAACATCTCTGATGTCACTATGGTTTTTGATTATAATTATACTACTGGGTAAGGTAAGGATTTTTTTTTATGTACTGGACATCATCATTATATGCAGTCGTTTTGTATCCACTGCTGGATGAAGGCCTCCTCTTTTCTTTCCACACATTTCAATCTGCTGCTATCCTCATCAATGTGCTCCTGAAAAATTCAATGTGATTTTATGTACCCATCTTCCTTTTCGACGTCTTCTAGGTAAATTATTTTCTTTGGAATCCAATGTGGAACATTTGTCGTCTATCTTCCATCGGTCTAGTTACGTGACCGTCCCATCTCCACATCATCTTCGCAGTCTTGATTATATATTCTACCTTTGTTTGTGCGCAAATCCATTCATTTTTCTTCCTGTCCGTCCTATTTATTCCTAGCATGCATCTATCCATGCTCTTTTGTGTAACTCTTAATCTTTGAGTCATATACTGTACACACACACACATATATATATATATATATATATATATATATATATATATAATCACTGTCTGCAATCCACTAGTGGATGAGGCCTCTCCCAGAAAGGAGGAGTTGGTCTACTGCTCCCACACTGACCAGACGAGTTGGGAGAGGAGAGCCGAAACTCTCACTGTGATCGCCACCGGGAATCGAACCCGGGACCGCTCGCACTGAAGTCGAGCGCGCTACCGACAAGGCTACGCAGGATATATATGTAGAATTAATGTCACAAATCGGGACGGGCCCTAGCCATAGTGCTGTTACCGCCCATACACCTCATTTTATCTTATCTTAATTAATGTCACTGTGCATAAATGGTATCCAGATGAATGTAAGGTCCGTGATGACGTGCAAGTCATCATATCCAAACTGGAAAACATCCAAGCAAATTTCCTAAGATTTCTGGTATACAAAGAAACAGGCGTTTATCCGAGAACTGATAGCAAAAAAATATTAAATACAAACTTTAACATGATGAGTCTTGGGAACAGACGTACTCTTCATGAAATGATTTTTCTATACAAAGTGTTTACAAATAGAATAGATTGCATCAATCTGCTCTCAAACTTTCAGATACATGTCCCATCAAGCAAAACCATTGAAGTAACCAACCACTGAACACAACGGAAGTAATGTACTAACAAAATTTAACAGAAGTAGGTGGTGGATGGATAAGGAAATGAATAGGAAAGGAAGACATAACTAACATCTAGTGAGCAAGTCACTCATTAAAGTATCATAAAAATGCATCAGTGTTGCCAAGAGCCAACAATTTCTTGTTCTTCTTTTAATAGAAAGAGACACTTTTTCTTCACGATTGTAGTTCCAGAAGATAATTGTGCACAGCTGTGTCAAAAGATATTAAATGTGGCAGCTGTCTGACGTTTATTGCAGAGAAAAGGAGATCTCAACATACATAATACAGTAAGAATGTCAAGTTGTAAAATATGTTCAACTTTCTTATCTATATCTAATGATACATGTCATAAAGAAAATTTTAGTTCAATCCACTCATTTTATGTGTGCTGTCATCTTTAGCACATCCTACGACAGTGTGTGTGTGTGTGTGTGTGTATGACAGAGAAAGAGAGAGAGAGAGAGACTTAACGGCCGATATGATAATGAATGTATGATGCAGCTGCAGTTCCAAAATAACTTCCATTTTGTTTCTTCCTACACTTGTTCATATAACCGAGTTTTGTCCTCAATCACTAAGAAAATGTATTATCTTCTTAAATATAAATACAGTGGAATGTAACAGGGTGTTGTAAAAGAACACCGACAAAACCACTCACGAGATTCCTGACATGAAAATAATAATAATAAAAAAAAAGTACCGACCATCTTGGGTGCATAAATGCTTCGTATCGGCGCTACAGGCTGCCGAAAGCATGGGAAAATGAATTTTAGAGCTTCATATTTACAACAGAAGAACTGAAGCGGCACAGCAACCTCAAAGACTTGAGGCCTACTCTATCGAAAATTGCGTATTCCAAAATTGTACAATGAGGACTCCCCAAAGGAAGTAGGGGGAATTTCATACATTATCTGGAGTAGATAAAGGGTTGAAATAAGAATTAGTAATACAACTTCCCGTACGAACAAAGAGGACAGACCTTATCACTGCCATCTAACCGGGTAAAAACAAGTCTCTTTTACTGATTTGAATTTTATTTTATGACCTTTAGGCATCTAAGGCTCAGGCTGTCTCTTACACTGATAAATACTCCAAACGTTTGTCTGTTATGCAACCACACATCTTTTTTTTTTTTTATAAAATAGTTCCGCAAAGGTAATGTGTTTGACACATCGATTTGGTGCCAACGAATTATTGTTACTTGCATTCATGCTTATTTCGAGCCACCTTTACTTCAGAGAATTTCTGGGAAGCCCCTATTTCCTTTGGGAAATCCCTTGTATCCTCACTGCACAATTTTGAAATATGTAGAGACCGATAATTTTATACGTATTCCTTTTATATTATAAACCGTTTTCAGAATAAAATGTTATGAATATTACTATTAAACAAATACAACACTAAATAAAAATAAATAAATATATAAATAGTTTTTTAATTCATTTTTATCCTTTCCATTTTGCTGTATAAAGTGGTATAAATGCGTTGTTAATTTTAGTTTTATTATTATTATTATTAACAATCTGTATCGCATGTAGAGATAGCGAGAACATGAGAAAGGAGAAGGCGAACTATTGACTGCATATCTCGTGAGACAATGATCCCCGGAAGGCGTCTGACTGTCTGTGGCATTCAAAGCATTCGTGACTTAGAGACCCAATTGTTGTCCTGTGGCACCACGTGGTCTTGACTTTCTCTTATTGGGTTATAGTCAATAGAACAAAGACGGATGATGGCGTGTTAGAAGGTCCAATGAGAAACGAGTTGAAAGGGGTAAAAAAAAAAAATATCCGTTATTTTTGACATTACTGGCACAGTTTCTGTCAGTACTTTTGACAAGAAGACACCAAATCTGGTAATATTACTAATTTAGTTCAAATCAGCCAATAGTTCATCTGTCTACGTGTTCGCTAATGTTCAATACCAGAACGAATTTGTACAAAGAGACAAACTGAATTAACATTGTGAAAAATCCACGACAAAACTGAAGACTTTGGGGGGAAATAATGATAACCCTCAAACTTTTGAAAAATGCTGGTTGTCTTAGTTGTTCCTTTACATCAGAAAGAGACGCAGAACTTACTCAACAGATGGCAGAGATGCAGCCAAATTAACTAAATGCGGAATATAATTATTTTCCCTGCCGAGATGTGCAATTACAAATGATCACTAATCAGTCTAGTATGTTGTGAGTATTTTTTTTTAACAGTAACGCGTAACCAATATTATCTCTATTCTGTGCAGAGGTTAGAGCGCTCGCTTCCTGTGCGCGTGATTACGGGTTCAAATCCCACCAGGGTCCACTGAACTCAGTGGTTCGGACCCCATTTTACCAAAAACTGTAGGTCCCGTCCTTAGAAGCTCACCAGCTCGTTTAGGACGTTAATAACAATTCACCCTCTATCCTGTGCTTGCTATGACGCAAGAATTTCTCTCACATTTGGAATTTGGAACTCTCCGAAACTTTCCACAATTCCGACATTTCAGAATTCCCCGACTTCAGAAAGTCCATTTTACGTTTAAATGAATAAGTGATAAGCAGTGGACATCTCCCACTGAGTCAGGAGAAAGACAAACTTTGGACTAAAGTGTCTTTACAATCACAAATTTCAAAGCAACAATTAACTTCATTATTATTTATAACAATTCAATTTAAAATTATGGACAGGGATGGCACTTAGAACCAAATGCAGGGGAGTGATTTTTTTTTTTTTTTTTTTTTTACTTCATACGTGTCGTTGTCCTTACTACAGAGAAAGAGGTAAAGAAACGTTTTAAGTGGCCAACTTTATAAAACAAAGTGCAATCCAGACAAAAATGGTTTCGGGATTCTATCCTGCGACCTCAGAACATTAGGACTGTGCACTAGATACCTTAACGAGGAAATACTGACAAACATACATACTATCATTAATTGCATTGATATTTATACAGAATGGAGTATATTTAAATGGTAATCTGTTTACATGTAGATGTTCTAGATTTGAATTCGAATGCATGTCAGACGAATGTCCAAATAATACTAGAAACTAAAGCCAGGTTCTCTACTTCTGTCCCTCTTATTTTAAGGGTACAGAAACAAACCTAAAAGTACACACAGACTGATGAAGACTTGTATTGCTATGAAGCTGCATTTTTTTTTTCTGGTAATATTTAAAATGTAGATTTTATATTTGAAACAGTAGACGTAACTTATAGAAGTTTCCGAGACTTATAAACTTATTTTATTATCAACTGTCCCAGAAGATGAATCAGGTAGAGAAAACAATGAATCAGTTTTAGTACTGAAAAGGAACGGAAATAAAATATTGAATATATTCAATTTCTCGAATGGAATACGTGTTATTACAAACTTTTCCCGTACTGCCCTCTTCTGTCGAGAAAAACAAATATAAAACGATAAGATCACAAAGTACGATTTCACATTCTCTTGTTGACATGTTGGGAGTGTATGAGCTTTGGTACAAGATTGCTTATCTTGGAGAAAGATCATCGCGGGAAGAGGGAGTATTCTGAATGACAACATATTCCAAAGATCATAAATTCTGGATGCACTATTTAAAGAGATGGAGATAGGCAGGGGATGACAACAGATGTGAATCCCCCCAATCGTTTATAAGGGAAGGAAGCAAAATGACAGTAGGGGAAGGGACGGGAAATAAACCTCCCCTTCCGAAATCGTAAACGAAGCAAACAAATTATATGCTCCCCCTCCCTATGAAGATGCACCACGGAGGGTATGAAATGAATCTTCGATTCTTCCTGTTTTCTGCACATCTTTCCTTGCGTTCCTTCCGCGTGTGTGTATGTGTGTGTAATGGCGTCCCGTGATTTTCATGTCAAGCTCATAAAATGCTTTTATGTCTTGTAGGTCACAGATTGACTGCATTAAATGAGACACCCTATTTCGTATGACACTAAGTATTTTTCATTTCTGATCTTGAAAAATCAGGGATATTTCCGAGTTTCTCTTACCTTTTCTTTTTTTAACAATCAGTGGAACAAAAAAAATCCAGTTCGTTTCCGTCGAAACATAAAGCAAGAAACCAATAAAAATCCTTTCTTCCAATCTAGTGAAATTGTTAGAAACCTTTAGAATACTGGCGTTGGCTGCAATTTAATTGTTGGTCCCTATTTGAAGACTACCATCGAAGTAACTGTTTTCAGAAATTGATCTATTATGATGTCAAAGCCCCAGAAAAAATGTAAATGATCTATTTTAAACATACAAAACAAGATTATGGTATACACCGAGACCAGCCCACAAGTTTGAGAACCATTTTCAGTGTTGTTATCGTCATTCGTGGCTCCCGATTACGCCAACGGTTTAAAAATAAATTAACCGTGTTTCCAGTGGAGTCTAGTACATGAATTCTAAATTTGAATCCGTTCAATCGTAAATTCACATGACAATATTCTGAAGTACTTCTTGTATAAAAATACTCTTAAGACAGTAGCAGCAAGTCGAACATTGATACGAATAAACGTTGTTACGAATAAGGCTGTGCGATTTTACGATATATCGATCAACCATTCGATATTTTGAACAATCGAAATATAATTATCGAGAAAAAATCAAAATGTATATCTACAACGATGTTTCGATATGAACGAAATTTCGATTTCCAATAATTCTTTGATATGAATGATTTCCGCTTTCGAACGATTCTTCGATTCCCGACGATTTTTCAACATGAAATGTTCTATATTTCGATGTTCGATATATTGTCCGCTTTTCGATTTGTCAGTGATTTCGTATTCGATTTCAAACGATATTTTGATATGAACAATTTTTCGATTTTTGATATATCGTACTCTTTTCGATTTGTCAAAGATATCGAAATTCGATATCCAATTTCAAAAATTGTACAGTCGTAGTTACGAATGAACACTGTTAGCGAATGTGAAGCTTCAGAAAGCACTGAACATTTGAGTATGATAAGCTCAATTTCACACTAATAACAAACACCGTATGCGAAGGCTTGAATGGGAGTAGCTAATTCTGCTATTCTGCTTGGATTTGTAGCGTCCCCAGCTTGAAAAATAAATAAATGAAGATCGCAATTCCTGACGTAAAATCCGAAATCAGTTTCTTCCTACCTGGTTTCGTAGAGGCGCTAGCCTGCGCTACAGACAAACGAAGTAAAAAGACCAAAATTCTAAATGTGGAAGCCTTCTATAAGTGGATATGAAGATGAACAGCTGGATACAGAAAATAGTAATGAAGAAATACTGAAGACAGTATGTGCGAGACGAAAAATAATAAACGAACAGAAAAAGAAACTGGTTAAAACACTGCTTAGGCAGATATTTATGCTGAATGCAGTTGAAAAAAAAAGAGAGGAGACAAATTAATTTTTAAACAACACTAAATAAGATAAATCTTATGTTAATCAAAAAGAGCAAGACGAAAAGAGAAATGTAACTTGCTGAAGTTTATGTCGCTTTCTGATGAACACTAATCACGATAATTATTTCATTATACAATATAAATTTCTAGTTGCAGTAGGGATCTGCCCTTGTGAAAGAAAGCATGTAATGATCAATACAGTTTATTAATTAATTGAAATTAGTGAAAGAAAGCACGTAATGATCAATACAGTTTATTAATTAATTGAAATTAGAGAAACAGTGCAAGTGTCTTTCTTTCTGCCTTTTGCTCATATCATTAATAAAAACTCCGCAAAACCATTACACATTTGCCCTCCTCTAGTAAAAAAAAAATGTTGCAACGCAATCTACACTATTACATGTTTACAGCTGTTGCGAGAGAAATTTTCTCCTGACATACTGAAAAACCGCACGTGTATATACAACCCACACTACTACGCTGTTTTGCAGGCTTGCAGCAGTTAAAGGGGAAGTTACAAACTTAAAATGTAGTCACTGAATAGCACAAAATATTGACCATTATTATTGTTGGAAATGTTGTCCCACTATGTAAAGTTACTAAAATTAGCCTCAATAGGGGAAAATATGACCTTCCGATTTCAATCCGTTGGAAGAAAGAAGTAAACATTCCAACCTTTTATTAATCACAAGTTCTGTGCGATTTTTCGATATATGTATGAATTGATCAACGCTTTGAAAAGAAATAGCGATATCGTAAAAAAAAATAAAAAAAAAATTGATGCGATAAATCGAATATCAATACGAAACAATTTTCGATTTAATCGATATTCGACTTTCTACGATTTTTCCGATTCGATCCATATAAGATTTCCAACAATATTCGATATGAATTGTTCGATATTTAGATTTTCGATACATAATTCACTTTTCGATTTGTCAGTGATATCGAAGTTCGTATTTCGAAATTCAGAAATCGCGCAACCGGCGGTTGTCCGGCAATGTTCGCCGGTGGACCGACGCTGAATATACGGCACGGCAGCAGAGATGCGGCATTAGTCTAATTCCGATTACGACGGCGACCCGCCGGATCCAGCCGGCGGCCCACTGTCATTTTGCTCATGGAGTAGAAAAGTTCCAGGACATAAACAGTGAAAAATACGACAAAAGCTGGTAAGTCCATCAAATCTGGGTAATTCATAAACCGAATAAAATGTAGTAAAGCGGGTAAACTGTATTAAATTCACTAGTTGATCCATTAACAAAATTTGAAGTCATTTTGTTTGAATTTTGCCTTCATGAGCTGAATTGGCAACTTCTGGCATAAACTTGCCACGTATGAGACATGACGTCCATCGGTGATCACTCTTCCGACAGCAGTGACGGGAAGGTAGCGGTCAGGCTCTTAGTTGAAGATTTGAAGTACTGTACCATCACGAAATTCATAGTGAAAGTGAAGAAAACCTTAGAAAAATTCAAGAATAATTGCCGGCAGCGGGATTCAAATTGGCGTGCCTTCCCATTCCCGATCCGTAGTAGTCGACATTAGCTACCGGACCACGGGTGCCGGGTCTCTGACGTCATATCAAAATGTACTGAAAACATGAATTTAAAAATCATAACATGATACACAAAGAATGTTTCAAATTGTTGGGTTGGTTCAAATAACGTGAATGTTGACATGTGCATAATGTTGCTTATTTAAGTCAGCGTATTATTTTTTTCTGTTTAATAAAAAAAAAAAACTTTGCAGGATACTAAACTGAGAAAATGAGTAATCAAGGGATCCTGGCTCGACTCCCAGTGGAGACACAACTGGCTGAAACTGTAGATTATGTCCTTAGTACGTCATATGACTATCCGAGGAAATGCAATAAAAATACAGCAAGAAAAGGTTGTATGTAGCCTTACCAGACTAAAAACGTTGGATAAATCTATTTTGTTTTTCACCCCTATTTTGTTCACAAAATAACCTTTATCCCGATAAACGTATACGTGTTTACTTCCACTTAGAACTTCTTGAATATATAGCGATCAAAGTGACAAATTACCTTTGTTTTTCGTAGCTGATTTTCACTCTATTATCATTTCTTTAAAGGGGAAAAAAAAACAGGCCATTGAATATGATAAAACCAATCTCCCTATCTCTTTCTTCCTTGTGGATCATATATATTTGTTTGACGAAAGCTAAATATAACTATCTTTCTTATTTCCTTGAACAATCTATCCGGAAAAATGCCATTTACAGTTTTTCATCATATAAACCAGACCCAGCACCCACAAAACTTAACCTCTCCACACCCTTTCTTCCACTGGAGCCAACATATCCAGCTGAAATATATGAGCAGAAAAGTTTAATGTGGATTTGGCAACGAAGGATAGTCGTGTAAACTCTTCGCTCTGGTATTTTCCTCCCCACCAAACCCTTCGTTTTATATATATATATATATTTGGCCCAGTGCCAAATTCAACCTCCCATCTGGTTTGCGAATAGAGTGGTCACTGCTACTAGTCCGTCCCTGCCATATGACAAATGGTAGGGTCACTTCTTGTTCCTTAGTAGACCTTCAAGTTGAGGGAAGTCTCTCTCTCTCTCTCTCTCTCTCTCTCACACACACACACACACAAACACCCTCTAGTTATTGGCAAGAGACATATAGAACTAGAACGACCCTTCAGTTTCCTGGCATATTATGCTTCAACAGTAGCTACTTAACCGACCGTGATGCATAAGCACGGTTTTTCATTTGGACCCCGGGTGCATCGGAGACAAGGAACAAACGGCAGCCGCATATTGTTACAAGTCATCTAACTGAATATTGTTTCAGTATAACGAAGTACTCTTGGCACCGATCAATGCAGTTAATATCAGTCTGGAAAAATGTACGTTCCCCCCCCCCCCCGTTTTTTTGCCTTTCCCTGTCTATTACACTTGAGCTGTAACTGACAAAAGAAACTTCCTGTGTTCTGATTGGATAATTTCCATATCCCACTTTAGCGTCTCCCTCTTAATGGTACTTGTAATAAAATTATCCAACGCAATGCAGAGTGAGCGAAACCAACATATTTCACGACCCCCCCCCTCACGGTCGAAAAAACTGAATGATGATGTCACGGATTGTTTCAAGGATTCTTCCAACAATGGGAGGCTGCATTGAAACTTCAAAAATGAAGATTAGTATATATTCACACAAATTTCCCCTCATCTGTTACTACCTATTTAAAAACCATGTCCTCTGATGGATGAGTGGATGCACTCATTTGTCGCTCCGTAGTTGACGAGTGCCTGGCTTCATTTCCTGTGAGAGCACATTAAACGAAGTGGTTCGGTTTCCACCTTAAGCTGTAGGCCCTGTCCTTACAGGATCTTCATTCGACCGAATTCAATGTCAAATCACAATTGGTTCACTTTCTCCACGAAACTATTGGTTATAAATCTGCCTCAAATTGAATTTATTCAGGCATCTAAGACTCAGGCCGGGATAGACCGATAGAAGTGGAGAAAGGATGCGGGAAGGTGTCGATCAGGACCTATGTTGAAATTACCATCCCGGCATTTGACTGAGGAAAAATCCTGGTAAAACCTCAGTCAGAATGTTCGGTCTCTGGGACTGAACTCACGGACTCTCGAATGCTATGCTAACACTGTACTACGAAGCTACGGCCGCTCGGTTACATCTGCCTCGAGGCAAAACATTAGCCATTAACTCGTATGTAATAGTGAATACGAACATGACTTGCAAACTTTCTTTTCTAAGGATATGTTTCAATAAGCGAGTATGTAAAACGTCCCATAGGTTAGCACCCATGAAGGAATTCACTCAACACAGGAGATATCTTTTGCAATTAAAGCAGATGATAAATCATCCTCCCGTTTCCTTAATCCGCAACACTTCACACCGCTTACAGTCTTCTCCAGAACTGTCAGACCGGTAGTCTATTCATTACCTTGCTACATTGACATATTTGATTCCTCGTGGTGGCAGAGGCGCCCAAAAGTCTTAATTTTGCCCCTAGATTTGTGCTTCTTTTCCAAACAAAAACAATCATGCCAGAAATTAGTAGGTGAAGTTTTAAAAAATTGAGAGTAGATGGCGCCACCTGTCTTACATGTTCGAATGAAAGATCATCTATTTAAAAAAAATGAACTAATGATTTTCTAAACGAATGAGTTCTTTCACCCGATAAATCGATACTAAAAGTAGTCAAACTCAGTTCGTATTTCCCTCGTGTGATAATTACAACTCAGCCTTTTTTCTAACCATTCCACATACGAAATTTATTTTCTTTAAATAACTTCTTTGATCAAATTTGCTAATATTATTACATTATGTAATTACGAATGTTTTTTATAATATTAGACGCCTATTGAGATACGAAAGACATCGACATTTTCAAACTAGTAAAATATTCACAGCTTGCAACTCTGCATTTTGTGCTTCACATTATGATGGTTATCATCACTAGCGAATACCAAATATACAATAAACTATCATTTACAAAGCTTTATACTACGATGGCAGCACTGATAACCAGATGACACCAATGGACAATTTATAGGCTCTAACACATTTGTAGCCCTAGTAGTTTGTAACTGATTTCTTAGCTCCTTAGTTGAAAGCTGTCAACGATGGTTGGACAGAGATGATATATGTGGGTATGAACTAGTCTTGCCGAGATCCTTCAAACGACACCTCAACCACCGTCGTAGTCCTAGTAGATACTAAGTTGGAACTTGACGACAGACAGACAGGCGGACAGTCAGAGTGATGATATAAGGCTTCCCAGTTTTAGCTCCTGAAGTCAAAAAAAAAAAATGAACTTGGCGTTCACTAATCAAACAAGGCATCAGAAACATAATTACAACATAATGTCTAAGAAAAGTATATTTATGATCTCCCAAGAGTAAATCAATGTAAGCAATTTCCTCTTAGATTAATATCAGGCACATCAGTGAACAAAAATATATAAAACGCACTGAACAAATACATCAAACAATATTCAGGTCAAAATAAATGAAAGAATCAGTGACTTCCTTTTTAGTAGTAATTTTACCATATAATCTTAATCAGAAAATCCATGTTCACAGCAATATTAAGTTAGAAAATAAAAAGCAATAATATTGAAAAAAAAAAAAAAGAGCGGTCACACGATAAGAACGAAGCGAAACGGGATAAGTACAGACTGACTGTATATCTGTCGTTTGCCAAGCAGGAGAACATTTCTCTTTATTTTTTTTCCAACCCTCTCAATGTATAAGCAATGCCAGATATTGATTTCACATTATCACAAAAAGGAAATTTCTTACCTCCTGAAAACGATTCAAAAAGCAAGCAAGAAATAAAGAAAAAGGAGAGAGAGAGAGAGAGAGAGAGAGAGAGAGAGAGAGAGAAATACAAATGTATGAAGGCTGGTCTCGAATACCAAAAGTAACAATTTTACCTTCTCTTTGAAACTGTGCCAAGTTCTATTATTCTGAATGAATATGTACGTTTGCAACAGGAAAGAAGGCGGATATCAAGTCTCTCTCACTCTCGTACAAATATATTTTCTTCTGTCCTAACTACCGATTCGTCAATACACAAGAAAACAAAACAAAACAAAAACAAAAAAATATATTGTTTGCTTCTGTAATGACATTTAAATAAAAAATATAAAAAAAAAAAAATTCAAGAAAGTTGTAAGGTGGCTACAATCTATTTTAAATTGAATCACATCGAAAGAAAATACAGCACACATCATCAATTTGACGTTTCCCTGGTATACTATTTTTCTTTGACTTGAATGTTATTTTATAACTTAAAATAGTAAAAAAAGGGTTAATTACAAGATGAACTACAGATGTGGCAATGAAGTTAGGGGACAGAAAAGTGAATTATCCGTCGTATAAATAACTCTTTTAATGTGTTTTCCACAGTAGTTTTTTTTTTTCGTGCAGTGTATCGGTTTTTAGTTACTCAAATGTATTTATTTCATGATATTTCACTGTGTTACCGTGCCGCCGTAACTCAGTGGTAGAACGTTGGTGCAGCATTCGGGAGATCGTGGGTTCGAGCCCAGCTGGCGACCACCTTGACTGAAGTTTTTCTTCAGTCACACCAGGCAAATGCCGTGATGGCACCTTTAACAAAGGCCCTGGCTGACATCTTCCTGAATCCTTTCCCCTCCCCTACCCCGGCTTGAGCCTTAGATACCTAAAGACCATAAATAAAATTCAAATTCGAATTTCACTGTCGTATGATATTTATTGTCTTATTATAGTAGTTGTTATAATTACACTGTATTGCCGAATAATAATATTGCATAACGTGTTGTGCTTGTATCAGTTTCGGATGAAGGAATGTAGAAATACATCCTGCGTCCGATTCGGATACAAATTTTTAAGGATGGGTTGACCTCGGAATTGTCAAACAGACTTCCTAAAGCCCTGGAAGCCGTCCCGGGAAGTCTGTTTGACAATTCCGAGGTCAACCCATCCTTAAAAATTTGTATCCG